>CAVMGG010000471.1:0-104011 GCA_963680895.1 Fragum sueziense
ATTACCTCTTTCCAGAGCGTCACCTTTACCCTTATACAGGCAGACAATGAAACTGCGTTCCCAATATACTGGAACTTTGCCATATTTGATGATTGATGTTGCCAGGTGACAGATCATTTCAGCTCCAAGATCGCCTGCTGCTCTTATCATCTCAACTACGATGCCTGATGGTCCTGCGGCTTTTCCCACTTTCATCTTGGAGATGGCCTTTTTACCATATCTATTGTAATGGGAATGGGAGGTCCTTCCACGGGTGCTTCCTCGGAGAGATGCTCTGGGTCCCAATCAAATTCGACATTGAGGAGTCGTTCGTAGTGCTCCAGCCACGCTTGTTGCTTCGAATCGTCAGTCAAGGACATCTCACCGGCATCATTCTTTACAGCCTTGTCTCCAATTACATCCATATTTTCTTTGTGCATCTGGCTAGCCAGGCGATAAATGTCAGGTGTTTTGGAGTTGATATCCTTAAAGATGTCCTTTTCTGCTTCATATCGGGCGTGATGTACAGTGCGTCTAGCTGTACGCTTGGCTGCCTCGTATTAAGCTCTAGTGCCTTTCCCAACTTTCCATGCTTTGTAAGCCTGTCTCTTTGCTGATATGTCTTGGTCAACGTCTTCGTTCCACCACCAGGTTTCTTTACGCCAGCGATATGGGAGAGTTTTGCCACAAACCTCCTCAGTTGTCTCCAGCAGGCCAGTCTTTAAGTGGGCCCAGATGGACTCTGTGCTGTCGGTTCTTGAGGAGCTATCCACATGCGATTTGAAAACCTCTTGAAAGCGCTCACTTGTTGCTGGGTCTTTCAATTTCCATATCTTTAGGCGTGGAGTGAACTGTCGTTTTTGATGTGCTGGTATGTTGATACTAATGGCACAGACAAGGAGTTGGTGTTGTAGAGCTACTTCCTCTCCTGAGATGACTTTTACGTCCTTCACTAATTTACGCAATCTCCTTCGGAACAGGATGAAATCAATCTGGGTGGCTGTGTTTCCTGACTTGTATGTTACAAGGTGAGTGACACGCTTCTTGAAACACGTGTTTCCTAGGACCAAGTCGTAGGCAAGAGCATACTCCAGAATTCCCTCACCCTCCACGTCAGGTTCGACTCTACCAAAGCCTTTTCCTCCGTGTACTTCTGGGTAGTTGGTGGCATTACGACCAACATGGCCATTCCAGTCACCGCAGGGGAATAACAGTTCTGATGCTGGAATTCTAGAAGTCACTGAACGGAGCTGGTCAAAAGACTGATCCTTCTCTGCATCACTGAGTCCACTTTGAGGAGCATAATAAATTATACAGACAGGAAAACAAGCACCTGCTGTTCAACTATCAGTTTGACGAGGATAATTCTGTCAGAGACACGCTGGACCTCGAAAACCTTTTCTATCCACTTTTCAGCAACAAACAATCCCACACCAGCAGTGCCCTTGTCGTTTCCAGACCAGTACAGCTTGTACTTGGAGGTCTTCCCTTGGATTGTGCGACAGTGTCCACCACGGTATCTTGTCTCCTGAACACAACGTACGTCAATCTTCCTACGAGTAAGCGTCTCTACCACTTCGCAGGCTCTTCCCCTGAGGGTGTTTGATGTAAACATTTAGTGTTCCCACCCTGAACATGTTTTGGTGCTTGCTGGATTTGCCTTTTTGGCCTGACCCTGCCCCCCGCACCTGAGAAGGGGCCAAGCCAGAGGCGGGACCAGTAGGTCTTTGGCGACTACTGGCACCGTCTAACTGTATTTTTGTAGAACAAACCATATTTAGTTTGGATCATGTTTTTAAAGAGGTCGCCTGTCCAGGGCTGTCACCCCAACTGGGAAACCTGTCGTGATCCAAGAGAAGCATTTACATGCACACCGTTCCCATACTTGGGCAATAGTGCCTTGTCGTTGACCCTGCAGAGAGAGTTCATCCGCCAAACCACATGCTAAGATACACCCACCCAACTGTCTGTCGATTGGATGCTGTCTAGCTCTGCCACCCAGGTTGTGACAGCCTCATAATCCAGAGGTGGAGGTTGTATTTTAAGGTCATATCCAGGACCAGGGTGTTATGGCACCGCCTTCTTACCCGTAGCCATACTGATGCTTCTTCCATGCATTCCACCGGAAAACCAGACTTTTACTATTTGCCCATAGCTGGGGGTCTGTTCATGAAGCACCAGGCTATGTCCACACGCCGGTGGGCCTGCATGCCACATGTCTGGGGGCAGACCTCCTCCGAGTCCCTTGTAGTTCAGCCTGAGGCCGCAAGGTGCTCAGTTGACGTGTGTTGCCGACGAGGAGGCACTACATAGGGCTTGACTGTGAAGAGGCTATGTACTGGCAGGGAAGACTTACTCATTTTGCTCCCTTTTCGCTAGGCTATCCAGCGGCGGAGGCTGAAAGCGGAATGTGAAAGGACACAACACACAGCACACCACACTTGACGCATACACATACCATTAAACACACTAAACACACTTGACGCATACACAGACCATTAGACACACTTAAAATAAGGCCCAAACAATATAAATTCTTTCCAGTTACTTTTTTTCATAGGCAACATTGTGACTTTTTTTTCCGTTACTTTTTTTTCCTGTTACTTTCTTTCCGTTTACCTTTTTAAACTGCCTGACTTGCCAGGCAGGTTATAATACTGCAAATTCGACAGTCGATATGTTGAAAAGACTGCAAACTTACCATTATCCGCTGAGCAATGTCTTCGAGCCAAACTATGTGTTTTCAAGCACCGAAGAAACGGCTTTTTCAGTCACAATCTACAAACTTTTTTATCTTATTTACTTTTACGACAAATATAGAAGAGGCTAATATAAAATTTGATATAATTTTCGCTTTTAGTAATTACCAGTTAGTATTTGAAGTGTTTATAACAAGCTTTTCGGCTGAGTAAAGGAGTTGAAACGTACAATACGTTAACTGTATAATACATTTTTAGCAGTTACAATATAACTGCTCTGATTTTTCAACAAACCAATCAGTTGGACACATTACATTTTCCCTTTATCCGCTGAGCACCGTGTTCGAGCCAAACTATGTGTTTTCAAACACCGAAGAAACGGCCTTTTCAGTCACAATGTACAAACTTTTTTTTATCTCACTTACTTGCGACAAATAAAGAAGAGGCTAATACAAACTTTGATGTTATTTTCGCATTTAGTAATTACCAGTTAGTGTTTTCAGTGTTAATAACAAACTTTGTGGTTGAGTAAAGGAGTTGAAACGTACAATAGGTTAACTGTATACTACATTTGTTGCAGTTACAATATTACTGCTCTGATTTTTTTCTCGGTCATTTACAGTGGTAGGGCTGACAACCAATCAAATTTGTTATGATTATCACGCGGTCAAGCTAACCGAGCTGGACACTTACATTTTGCTTGTGAGCTTTGTGATAAAGGCAAACACCACAGAAACTGCCTTTTCAGTCACAATCTACCATTTTTTTCTGTGCCATGCACTTTTACGACAAATAAGGAATAGGATTATACAAAATTTGATGTAGTTTTCATTTTTAGTAATTACCAATTAGTATTTTTAGTGTGTCTTTCAAGTTTTTCGGTTGAGTAAAGGAATCGAACTGTAAAATAGGTTAACTGTGTTATAAATTTGAAGCAGTTACAATATTACTGCTTTTTTGTTCTCGAACGGTCATTGAACTGACAACCCTTAAACACATTTTATCTTTTCCAAAGGACAAGAATTTAGGGTCTTACAATTTGGAAGCTGCTGCAGACAACAAAAGGCATGTTGTTATAGATAGAATTTGTGTACAAGATAACACATAAAATATTGAGACAAAAGGAGAAACTGCTGGTTATCAACAGTGTCTTCTTTTGATTCAATATTTTCCCAAGCATTTCCACTAGGGACGTCAAAACCAGGCCCCGGTTTCTCGAAAAAACTTAAGTACATTCTCATGTGAACATGCTCAATTTCAAAGGGATACTCTCCAACGTTGAAGGGTATTCGATTGAAGTTCACGTGGATTTCGTACGATTTGAGCACGGTGCTCAGATTTGAGCATGAGAACGTACTTAAGTTTTTTCGAGAAACCGGGGCCAGGTCTTTTTTGGGATAAGGTTAAAAACCTTAACATTCCAACAATTTTCTATTTAACTGGTCAAAGTTACATTCCGTTCATTTCGGGATCACAAAAACATTTTGTTTTTACGTTGAGTCAATTATTGAGCTAAATTGAAGCAACTACAAATGAGCTTAGGCCCTAAAAAAAAAAAAAAAAAAAAAAAAAAAACATTGTGGCATTTTAGATAATGGTTGACCAACATCAGTTCTAAATGAGTGCAGCAATGATTATCACACAAGTAAACATTTAGAGTTTTATTTTCAGATATTGAAAATAAAACCTAAGAATATCAAGGATGAATCATTACACATTTCTCACAATGTTTTCTACACAGAAAGGCCAAATTACGTAAAATTTCATTTACCTGATATTGTCGTCTGCACAATCTTTCAATTTGGACCAGTCTAAATTCTGATGTTTGGTGATTTTAAGGTTATTAGAGGAGCATAGGTTTAATCCTTTCCAAAAAAAAGGTCTGGTTTTGACATCCCTTATAGAAATGCCTTGGGAAAAACTGATGATAAAGAAGAAAATGCTGTACACCAGCATTTTCCTTTTAGCCTCAATATTTTCTGTTTTATTATGTACACAAATCATATATGTATTGTCCACCCAAATTAATCCGGGACAACTTAATTTTCGTGTGCAAAGTCCGTTAGTTGAGTGCCTTAACAAAACATTGCCGAAGCGGGGTCATTACATATGCAGATGCCTCGGGTTAATCTTGCTGGACAATATCCACATGCATTTGTAATATATTTACTATACATGGCTAGTTGCCATTGTAGCAAGAATATGTGAATTTCACTCTTCAGTAATATCCAAAGCAGGCAGTTTACAGTGCTTACAGCACTTTGATATCGGATATGCAATACATATATCTATAGCACAGTACATTGTGGTTTTATTGTAAAAGAAACATTTTGTAAAATATTTGGTGTATTTGGAATATTTTGATAAATGGTGAAATGGTCATTTTGGGGTAAAACGCCCCCAGTCTCATGGGGCAAAACGCCCCCTAGTTCGGAATTTTCCGGACGTGATCGTAGATCATTCGGTGTTTTCCGATCTATACGGAAACGTTACGAAGGGGAAAATCTGCCGCCGAATGATTACGGCAACTCCCGTCGTCTCCCCTGATAGAATCTACATTTGAGCCAGGATCTGGAAAAACGTCCTTTAAGGCTTTTGAGCCCAACATAGATCCAGATCAGCATGTGCATACGCACAGTCTGGTCAGGATCCATGCTGTTCTCTAATAGCTTCTTCGTGACCTGTAGTATCTTAAAGAGAGCAGCATGGGTGCATATTGGACCGCATTTGACAACAGGCTGATCTTCAAACTCTTTTTTTTAAAAATGCTATAAGGGACGTTTTTCCAGATCCCGGCTCATTTGCATGCGTTTTGCGTACACTTTATTTTCGGCTCGCAACGCCAGTGGTAGCCTATACAAAACTGCAGCATAATGAGGGTTATCATTGCTGTCATGTGTTACGACAAAGATATATATTATTATATTATAGAGAATAAGATTACGGATCCGAACCATACTGCGCATACATACATACATAATCAGGAATTGTACTGTCACGAAATGCCATAAAACTTTCCTCTACCAGATCACTTCATTTTAGTAAATGCATTTATAACTATCAATTTTAGACACTTTGGGAAATATAAAAATTATAGACAAATTTCCGTGTTGCGTTTTTAATAGGCAATCATTATTCATGATATTTTTGTCACCCTCGAGTGAGCGGGACTGTAACTGCGTTTGATTTTTACATAATCATAGAGCCTTCGTAGTGAAACGCCCAATATCTTCATTTAGATTATAGTCTGTGATAATCGGTAATCCGTGTGCATTTGAGTATTAAGAATGCCAACAACGCAAATCAGGGAAACAATTCCTTGGTAATGATGAAACTGCTTGTTGGCATGTCTGTAGACGCGTCGTTTTTCCGTGACGTCACGTCAAAAACAACAATAATAAACAACAAAATTGAGATAAACAGTCGATTACAGGGATATTATACAGAAAAAGTACAAGAAAATAACTCAAATCCTTTTATATAATTGTTTTAGAGAAAACGCATCAGTTTGTAAAACCTGTTAAATGCGTTTTAGTATTCAGACGTCACACTGACGTCAAATTACAAACATACATGCTTATTGCTTATATGAATGGTTTTAGCATTTTTTTGTTCATGATCACACACAATAAAGGTAATATCATGAAAATATTATATCAAGAGTCACATCTTCTGATTACGTAAAAAGATAAATAACGTCAATGATAGGTCAATTTTATTTAATACATGTATCCACTGTATTACGATTGAAAAGTGAAAAAAAACCTTGAACTTTAACTTTTTAATGTTCCATTATGTGATTTCCCTTCGATATTTTTACTCTGACGCCTTAACGTCAAAAACGTCATTGTAAAGTCGTTACTAATAATCATAAAATTTACATCCAAACATCCTGATGATTAATATTTGTGAAACCAGTACATGAACATTAAAAAAAATAAATTTATAAGGCTTGTTATTGACTTTTCAAGTTTGATTTAGGTATTTACCGTTATGTCGACTATTCATTCCACTTACCACTATTTCATTTTTTTATTTGATTTTCATTTTTAAGTTTAAAGTTGTGTGGGAAAATGTAATATACTTTCTTTCAAGATCCGTTTCGCTACTTGTTAGTGCTTTTCAAAAAAAAGAACTATCCTAAAACTATATACTAGTTTAGTAGATGTCAAGGTTGAACTTTATGTTTTCTGGCATAATTGTATTGTAGTGTACAACTATAATAAAAACAGAATACTCATAGATTAAGAAGAGATTAGACAACGATTCTTTTAAGAAATTAAAGTATGATAAAATATACGGCGTACAAAATCGAAAAAATAGATCTCTATAAAGCCACACCATAATTAGCTGAAGTACGGTAGATGACTGACAACATTTATTAATCTGTAAATTGTTATGGATTCAAACAAGCAACTTTGTCCGCTCCTTTTTACCAGTACAGACCAGCCCGTTTGACTTTTAAAATGTACGCCTTGATGGCCGACACATTGTCTTGATACAGCGACACATTACAAGTTCCCAGAGTGCATGTCGGTAAAATGTGTTTTACAAGGAACTTCTTTGTAACCTTCAATTTCCGATTGTGTAACAGATACAAAGTGTTAAGGTAGATCTCTGCCTGATTTAATGATGCTAGTTTTTTAAAGCTACTATTTCCCAGATTTGGACCCAAAAATTGTCAAATACAAACGAAATGTACTTTTTTTAAGCTTTATATGACCTGATTAAATGATTACAACAAACTATTGACGCAACGACTTATTTTTTCGCAATTTGATACCAAATTCATGAAGCGATGTCGAAAGTAGGTCAAAACAGTAGGACATGCGACTTTCTTAAATGACGTCACAACATACATGATGACGTCATATTGAAATTCAAGTATGAATCTCGTTTGAATCATGGTCCGCGCTGTATGCACATGCGCAACAATTTAAAAATAATTCTAACCCCATCTGAGACGGGGTTGAATTTAGGTTTGGATTCTCCCTAAATTCAGCTATCTGTCTTGTAATTTCGGCACATTCTCTGTCTGAATCGCATATTATTAACCATCCCGAGGTGGTCAACACAAAAGTTTTGCATATTTTTTCAAAAAATTCATTTTTTGCAATTAGACCATCTGTTACCATCGCCCTTTAAGGCACTGCAACAAAATCATTGCATCAAGAAGTGTAATTTCTCTGTATCAAGGTCAAAAAGACACCAGTGCCATGCTTGATATTGCCTTTTCTCTAAGTACGGCCGTGAGTAGTGTTTCATGGCGTTTCTTTGCTCGTTCTTGCACAGTCTTTTTTGTAGAACCACTGTATTACTGACTCTATCAAGAAGCTTTATTCTTTTGACATAAATAGCTGTCATCAAATATGCTGAATCGTTGAGCAATTTCAGGTTTTGTCCCCATACTGGGACATGATATCTACACCCTGAAGTAAAATCTCACAGGAATCTTTTGTTGATTCACTGACTAGAGTTCGATCAAGAATTTGGCATGATACAATGACTCCATTGGGTAAATATCCTTGGCTTCTTCGACAGATAATCTGCTCGGCATTATATGTATAATACAAAAAAACTAATCCACACGGGTATAAATATCACCCACAATAATGTATGCAATACATGTCTTTGAACAACAACCATGTAGTTGTAAATTCTTTTGTATATAAGAACTAAATAATCATGTAATTGAATACTAAACGTACAAAAATTAATATAAACTAGATACACAATATTTGGATTCAATACATGTACGCTCGCATGAGGACAGTTTCGACTGACAAAATTACCATATATACTGGTTTTCTTAGAAAATGATTGAAATATGCGCTCGTGATTCCCGAGGAACGAAATTTCACAATATGTTCGAAATTCTTTTGATTGTGTTAATTCATTATGTAAAAAGGATTGTGACAATTGTCAATAAAAAGAAGACTGTTTGGAATATTAGAACACCATGATTTACCCCACCCACCACTTTTCTCTTTTTGCTGTACTCATCAGAAATACAAGCGTGTCGTTCATTTTTTTTGTTTTTCTCCATTGATTGGGTTCTGCTTAAAAACCATGTAACTTAAAATGATTATAAATGCATTATCTGAAGTTCTACGACGATTTAGAGCTTTTTAAGCTTTACTCATATGGCATCCTTACTTTCAGTAATAACTGACAACAAATCGTGCAAATTAATTAAATTGGTACTTTTTAATTCGCATATAGAATTTAAAAGATACCATAATTATTCAAATAGTTACAGTCATTTGTAATGTGGCGCTTTAGAACTTTCGATCAGTATAGCACACACACGTGGGTCAAGTGCATGTACGGCTCGTGAAATCTATGAAATCGATATTTATTTACCCGATATATCGTCGAAGACTTCCGATCAATAAGGTTATAACCACTGCAACACCCGCACGATTAAACTTAAATGTCAAGATAGATGTCAAGTAGTGCAAAAGTAAAGAACGTTGAATACGTCAGTATTTGTCTCAATATTGTTAACGACGGCATATCTATGCATCATATGAATTATTCATTTCAAAGCATTTTATATTTATATCCAGATATCTGTTAATAGAAACACACATAAACAAAAACAACATCATTTTTATATGTTTCACTAAACTCGGTTTGCAATTAAGCAAATTGACAACGTTACGTAAACGACGGAATACGACGTAATGACGCGTTTCCAGATATGCCAACAAGTGGATCATGTAAGTTCAGATATTGGAGCACACAACTGCAGTTGTTGGCATGCTTAATACTCTAATGCATACGGGACGAGATTTCCGGACATACCATCACAGACTATTACCCTCCAAAGCCGAGGTCTATTGATTAAACCATCAAATATGACCTCTGCCGTTTTTGATATACCAACAGCCTATTTGGTCGTCATAGTCTAATTATAGCACATTATTTGAATTATCGAATCAAAATCATTCAGTTTTCTCTTGTATGATTACGTATAGGCCTACATTACGTCCCTTCTATGTTTGGCTGAAGCTGGTAATTTGACGCGTCAGCCAATGAAAATTTGTATCAGATTTTTCAAATGTTTTCCTGTTCAAAGACAACGATTGGATACCGAAATCCCGCAAGGCCCCGAGATTAGACGTGAAATGACCCCGTGGGAACAGAGTATCATTCTATCATAATGGAATGAAGAGAGAATGTGCTCTGTTTTCAGAGAGTACATTTAGATAGCCTTTTAAAACATTGATTTCAATTGAGTAAAGTCAACCCGGATGCCTGAAAATAATCTTTATGGTAATGAGAACAACACGTACCCAGATCAGCCTTGCATTTGTGCGCTCTGATCAGGACCCATATTGTTCTTTAACATCTTTCTTGTGACTAATAGCGTTTGTTTGGCGGTAGCATGGATCCTTATAAGATTACAGTAGACCCTACTTAATTAACCCGTTACCACATAGTGACTCCTTTTGACTCCCCATAAGATCACGGCTTTGGAAAACACCGTGGAAAATGAAGAAATTGCTTGTGACAAGCAATTTCTTCATTTCCCACAATGTTTTCTATGTAGAAAGACAAAAAAAATCAAAATTTCATTCACTTGAAATTGTCGTCTGCATCATTTTTGAATTTGGGCTAGCCCAAAATTTTGTCGTTTGGTATTGGGTTTAGGCACATGTTGATCTGGAAACATGGTGGTCTCGAAGGATCCTTTTAAAAGACCGCGGCACAAATGCAATTTACATGATCATTAAAAAAATTATATAGCATGGCGTAACACACTTTCTGCGAATAGTTTAACGCTCTTATACATGATAACGTAACACAATATTTTCGGTATTTTTTTTTTCAAAAAATCTGTTATTAGATCTGTATGATCGATTTGAAAAAAAGAAATTGATCGAAGAAGAGACGGTGGCAAAGTATTTGCTTTAGGCTAAGCCATTATCAAATCGCATCGGTCATGTATTAGCATAATTATTTATTATTGTCTGCAATTGGTGTGTCACACGATTCCCCATCGTGTTATAGATCGATCTAAACACTTCGTCAGGCCAAAAACTACACGGAAACACGAATCCTCAGCCATTTTGATCTATATATGAGTTGAGAGTAAACGAAAGGTCACGTGACCATCATCCTATTGTATTCATAACATGAGTAGGGTTTCTTTTCACAACATTCGACATTTTTTAACCAACCCGACGATTTCTTTTCTTCTCTATTTACTATGTTTACACAAGAAAGTTGAAACATCATTTCGAATCACACATTTTTAGATTTAGTGTCATTTTAAATATCTAAGTTTTGGGGGTTGGAATTCTATAATCAATTAAGAACATAAAGGTACAAAAAAGTAATAATAAAGACCAAATGTATGTTATTTGCGGCTTCTTCATCTAATGAATTTTTATTCAAATCAACTAAACTTGTTTGGAAACGAATAACAAATACGAATGTCTAAACCAAGTTCTGGTGAACCGAAATTTTGCGTTGGCGGTATTGCAGCATTTTAAAACGACATAATTGATGTTGATATAATAAAAATTTGTTTTGTTAACCGAATGGCACAAACATGTTGAGATAAAAGGAGAAAATGCTGTTTATCAGCATTTTCTTCTTTTATTTCAATGTTTTCCTATTATGGACGTCAGAACCAAGTCTTGCACGAGAAGGGATTAATAGATCCAGGAAAAAATACCATTTAAATGTTCTAGCAGCCATATTTACATAAGCTGGGTTATTAATCTCGCACAATACCGCGAGAATTATAAGTGTCCCGTGAATATGGGTTCATATTGACAATACCATTCAAATAGGCTTTCCAGGATATGTCACCGTAAATAAAACATTTCATAAGTGATCCCTCATGGGAAAAGGGTCTTAAACCATTAACAGATGGAGAAAATTTAGACTGGTTCAAATTCAATGATGTTGCAGAAGGCAATTTCAAGTGAATGAAATTTTACAATAATTATTGTTTGGCCATTTGTGGTATTAATAATTGTGGAAAATGAAGAAATTGCTTGTCATAATCAATTTTTTTATCTTCCATAATGTATTCAAAGTCATTATGTTTTAGGGTGTCAAAAAGACTCATAGTGTGGTAATGGGTTAAATCTTTCCCAGCTCGCAGAAAATTAGACTGTTCCTATCTGCGGGCTACATCAGGCCACAAGTTGGTCTTGTTTTAGAAATGGTTCATCTTGCAAATAAAATCTTGAATTATAAATAACTCGCTATTTTCTCTTTTTGGTATTTCTATGTATTTCTTATTTTACTCAATAATACTTGGTATTTTGTAGAAATGGGTCAAACAAATTAGATTGTTTAAATAGGTAAGTGAAATGGATTTGACCTTGTTGGTATGTTTCTATTTCTGAATTAACCCTTTCCCAAACGTCAAAATTTTAGGGTGATCAACTTCCATAATTGCCACAAATGATAAAATTGATGTAATTAAAGATAGGATTTGTGTAAAATATGGCACAGAAAATATTGAGACAAAAGGAGAAACTGATGGTAATCAGCAGTTTCTTCTTTTGTCTCAATGTTTTTCCCAAGCCTTTTCTTTTAGGGACGTCAAAACCAGGTCTTGTTTGGGAAAGGGTTAAGGGCTGTTTCGAATTGTTGGGGACATAAGGATATTTAAGTACCATATATAATATTATATCAGATTATTGCTTGAATCAAATACATGTAGTACATGTAGCATTTCTCTATTTTCAATAACGAGAAGACACAAAAGATGTGTGACGCTCAAAAGTGGGACATTGTACCCTGACCTTTTAAACCTTTGACCTTCATTCAGTAGAGAGGTAAATCGATGCTTCTTGAGAAAGGGTGTAGTGACACGAAGGCGCTTGAGCAAAAGAAAAGAACAATAATATTAGTGATACATACATGCCCCGTGAACGCAATTTTCGAAAGCATGACCTTGGTATGGGTAAAATGTTGGTAGTTCTTGTGTGCCATGAAAATGTTTTATATTCTACATAAATACTAATTTGACCTTGAATTTTACCTAGACCTACTTCCTGAACTGAGCGTGAAAGGAAAATATGGTACAAGCAATATGCGTATACATAATTATTATATAGGCCTACGATTCAAAAGTAAGCCAATGTCATTTAGTTTCTTGCAATTTTCGAAAATGTGAATTTGATATTTGACCTTTTCCTTCGAACATGGTATTAAAGGTAAAATCATTTGAAATAAATATGTGAATCATGAACGATCTGTCCCTTAAAGTTTTGTTCAAAAGCTAAAGCCAGCTTTATATCGGTGGTGTTTTCGAAACTTTCTCTTATCTCAATGGATAATCACGTGATACAACAATTTCAGAATATGTTGAATAATTTTGTTAATATGGTACCGATTGGAATTCGGTTTGAAGCAGAGAAGGTGTAAACATGTCATGTATTAGATGTTGTTGTGGATTTTTTTTTTTTTTTTTTTTTTTTGAAAATTCAGCTGATAAAAAAGATATTGAAGATCAACAAAATGTTTTTATATCAGATAATTTTTTTCAAAACTCTACTACGTCCAGCTTATTCCTGGCATTTTACCACTTTCTCTGCTTCAAACCGAATTCAAATAAGTCAAGTATTAACAAAAAGTATTGACGATTTTCTGAAATTCTGAGTTGTGTGATAACCCACCGTGCTAATGAGGACTTCAATACCAGGGAGTATTACGAAAATTGCAAGTTTAGATATCCCGAATAAAAATTAAGCTATATTAAAATTGATTAAGTTTTCACGTGAACATTTTCACCAGCCCCCGTTGAAACCTCGTTTCCAGTAAATATCAATGCTATATAATCGCAGAAACATTGTCTATATTAGATTGATTTGTGTCGGATAGGGTAGAGCGCCCATTGGGCATAGGTTAATCTAGGTTAATGAAAATGGCAAAACTTCTTGCAGTTGTTATCTTAATTCTAGCTCTTGCAAAATCATCGTTTTGCCAAAGTCAGCCTATCGCAGACTTGAAGCAGCTGTACAATGATACACTGACGGGATATGACACAAGGATCAGACCAAGATTGTACCAATCCGAGGCGGTGTTGGTGAATTCGTCTTTCGTTCCTAACAACATAATTGAGTTTGACACCACAGAGCAGAAGTTTTCGATCCTGGGCCAGTTCAAGTTGAGCTGGATCGATGAGGTTCTAACCTGGGATCCGACAAGTTATTCCGGCATTGATACTATTAAGATTCCAGTCAAGGAAATATGGAAACCGAGCTTGATTCTTTCTAAGGTTAGTGCAATTTTTTCTGTTCTCTTTTTTATGGGGAATAATTGAAGACATATTCATTAAATTTTTGCGTATGACGAAATGAGTAACTAAGTACTAGGCATTGCATGGTGTTTCATAGCATGACATGGAAAGAAAAGAGGGAAAAGGAGAAATTGCTGATTATCAGCAATTTCTTCTTTTCTCTCATTGCTTTCAAAACCTGTCTTTGACTAATGACGTCGACACCAGGGCTTGTTTTTAAGTGGTAAGGTAAACACAAAACACAGAAATTGACAAGCCCAAGTCTATCTGGTTCTACGAAGTCTTAATCTGTGATCCGACAACCTACTCCGGCATTGATACTAAATTATAAAGATTCCAGTCAAGGAGATATGGAAACCGAGCTTGATTCTCTCAAAGGTTAGTGCAGTGTTTTTTTTTTTTCTTTTATCTTTTTATGGGGGAAATAGTTGAAGATGCTTTTATTTGCAAGTGATGAAATTAAGGTTTTAGTACATGACATTTAACGTATCATAGCACGGTATGGAAAGCATAGAGAGAAAAGAAGAAATTGCTGATCATCAGCAGTTTCTTCTTTTCTCTCAATGTTTTCCATCCCCTTCATTGATATAAATGTCGACACTAGGGCTTGTTTTTAAGCGGTATGATAAACACAAAACACAGAAATTGACAAGCCCAAGTCGATCTGGTTCTACGAAGTTTTAATCTGGGATCCGACAAGTTACTCCTGTATTGATACTATTACAATTCCCGTGAAGGAGATATGGAAACCGAGGTTAATCCTCTCAAAGGTTAGTGTAGTTTTTTTTTCTTTTATCCTTTTATTCGGGAAATAGTTGAAGACACTGTCATTTGCAAGTGATGAAATTAAGGTTTCAGTACGTGACATTTAACGCATTATAGCACGGTATGGAAAGTATCGAGAGAAAAGGAGAAATTGCTGATCATCAGCAATTTCTTCTTTTCTCGCAATGTTTTTCCATCCCCTTCATTGATATGACTGTCAGCACTAGGGCTTGTTTTTAAGTGTTAAGGTACACACAAAACGCGAAAATGACGAGTTCAAGCTAAGCTGGATTGATGAGGTTCTAACCTGGGATCCGACAACCTACTCCGGCATTCATACAATCAAGATTCCCGTGAAGGAGATATGGAAACCGAGCTTGATTCTCTCTAAGGTTAGTAAAAAATAACATGTTTGCTTGTTTTCGCTCACTTTTCTTCGTTCTATGAACGTTCCATTAACTTTGACATCATTCACTCATTCGCAGAACTTTATTTCTTCAAATACCTTCCGAATGACTTAAATTCATTTTTTCATAAAATGAACAGAACGAAACTAATTTTCGTCTAGATACCATGATGTCACCTTCATTCTACAAAACAGCGAATTCTGGTAAAACTTGAAAGTTCTGACTTATTGGAAACATTAAATTCTATAATACAATGTACTTCATTTTAAAATCACAATGGTGGAATTGTGAAACTGTCAAGTCAGAAAACTGGTGCCGTTGCCATCTTCATTTCTTCAAAAAAAAAAAAACAAACAAAAAAAACAAAAAAACAATAGCCATGTTGATACATCGAGAAATATGTCATACGATATATGCGACCTATCGTGCTAAAAAGAAACCTTATGGGAAGTGTGAAAATAATCGACACTAGTGAGTGAAAACCCGGCGTTTTTGACCAACTTTGGGGGACTAGAAGGGACTAAGCCCAATAGCCCACCCGTTCCTACGGGCCTGTATAATATTATGTTCATTTTTCAAACTTGACACCTGGTTGGCATCTGCTAAATAAAATCTTTTTTTCAAAATTT
Organism: Fragum sueziense; assembly: GCA_963680895.1. Lineage (NCBI taxonomy): Eukaryota > Metazoa > Mollusca > Bivalvia > Cardiida > Cardiidae > Fragum > Fragum sueziense. The sequence continues at coordinate 15,749 of CAVMGG010000471.1, forward strand.
AGTTTTGTGAACTTCCCAAAAGATCCCTTTTAGCGTGACGGGATATTTTGTGATAAAAAAAAAGAAGAAGAAAAAAAAAAAAAAGAAAAACAAGCAAGACTATTTCAACCCTTTCCCGAACAACACATGGTTTTGACGTCTCAAATGGGAAAGTTTAGGAAAACATTGAGATAAAAGAAGAAAATGTTGAAGATCAGCATTTTTTACTATTGTCTCGATCTTTTCTGAGCTATATTCTACACAAATCATAGCTTCATTAGAATCCATTTTGACATCAGCAACAGCTTTGATAATGGACCACCCACCATTTCTGGCGTTTGGAAAAGGGTTAAGCTTTTCATTATCATTATTTTAAGGCGTTTGACGGTAGCGGTATCATCGGCGATTCTTCCACAGACATCGTCAAGGTCACGAATGATGGACTAGTCACGTGGTCTCCAGAAGGAATCTTTAGGTAAGACGTAATGTGTTAAAAATTTTGACAAACTCTTCATTTTCTTTCCTTCTTTGTTTCTTTGTCTCTTAAGGTAGAAAACTCGTAAGTACTGTGGCAATTTTGAGATTAGAAAAAAAACATCGGATTTTTTCGAGCGTCGTCGTTACATATCCGAATTTATTCGGGCGGATTCGAAAATATTCGACGGTGTAGAGTTCCACCGCCGAATGTTTTCGATGTCGCCCGAATAATTCCAAATTCGCGCGAATCTTATTAGGGGTAGACTACCTTAAAATTTTCTTTTTTCAAACAAGCATTGGTTTTCGATGACCTAACTATAAGCAGCAGTTTGCTCTTCTTTTTCATCCAAAACCTCTTAACTAGCGTACAGCTTTCAAGACGCTGTAGAACTTTACGGGCTTTTTTCTCTAGGAAAAAACACGGTTATCTCCTTCCGTCTTAATCGTTCTTCTGTTATGTTGTAACATAACAGTTACGGTTTTCTTTAAGCTACAGTTTAATTTAAATCAGTGCAAAATTGTATTTTTGTAGAGAAATGAATACCATGTGCTCAAAGGGAGCTGGTTAATGTTAGGTTTACACTGTCGACCTAATCAACTCGATCAAGCGATCGAGTGCGGATCGAGGTCGTTCGTCATGGGTGATGAGTGGAAATTGACGGGGTGATCGCGATTGGTCTGCGTCGATTGCCCTTCTTGTTCGAACTTTTGAAATATCAAAAGTACTCTTGTAGGCCTAAGATCGAGTTGAAAATTGACCGGGCATCGATCGTGTGTTGATCTAGTTGAAGATCGGCCTGGTCAAGAATCAAACGCAGCTGGCGATCGATTATGATCCGTTTGATATCATTTAGCCTACCCGGCCTGCACCCAACCAGCACTCGATCGACTCGACCTATACTTGAGTGATTCCCGACCGCATCCCGATCAACTCGACGTCTGTTCAAATTGTTTACCTGGTCAAATCGACTGTAGTTCTAAGTCGGGTTTGATCGACAAGAAATGAATGGATTTCTAATTCGGCGAGGAAGCCCGAGTGATGCAGATCAAAAGAAATGATTTTTGTGTTTTGTGCTAACAATAGACTTGGTTTACGGTTATGTATAAACCGTCAGTTTGTTTTAGAATCTCGTAACTACGGCTTAACTCAAGCCGTGGTTACGAGATTCTATAACAACACCGGCGAAATACGAGGGTTGTTTGATAAATTCGCGGAATTATTTTGTAATTCAAATTCGTGGTTGAATATCAGAATTAAATCGGTTTCGTGATAAATCTTAAAGAGACATTTCATTCCAATTTCAATTTTTTTAAAGTATGTCTTGATGCCAAGATTGGTTATTCTAATGAGTATAAATACTATTAGTTTTTTTAAGTTGTTGCCAATAAGCGAGAAACACGCATTTAAATTTGAGACATAATCGATAAATTGCATATAAATCCCTACTGTTGTCCACAACAATTTGTTCAATTATAACTCAAAAGTATAAATTTCTCGTAAACGGCACAATATTTCGGCTTGAAATTTTCAGAATTTTCATAAGGAAATATGCTCTTTCAGATAAAAATAAAAGTAAACTTTATTACAAAAAAGTCTGAAATGTCACTTTAACTTTTCGTTATTAAGTGTGCAAAATATCAAAATGATACGTTCGCAAATAATTTCTACAGAAACCATTAAATAAGGCCATGTCTTGCCGGTTGCCTTCGGCCAGAGCGTCACGTAACGTCACATCGCCGTAATTGACATCAGGTCTGTGAAGATGATAATTAGGCGACCCGTTGAGTATTTCAATATTGTCTTCAACGACACCTTTGAAGTTCCTGTTTATGTGTTTGAACAATTAAATGTTTCCTTAACCCAGTCACTGATGAATGGCATGATAAACTAGCGATTTTCTTTAGTTCGTCGGAAGTTTCGACATCCTGACCAAATAACTATGATATTAGATCCGTAAGTTGTCCAGGTATGGGGCGTGCCTAGCGTTTTACATACATATATTTCTTTCTTTGTTGCGGGATCATGGTAACGAAGCCGCATTTCGAAAGTCGTTACAAGTGTGTCCAATGATTTGTCGCAACCAGAATCATACCGCATCAGAAAATCTCAAGAATAGTTAGAAGACTGAACATGGTTCTTCGGGTCGACGTCTCGTAGAAGACGAGAAGCCAAACTACCGGAAACCTTTAACATAATTATTCAACTCCTGTAAAATTATTATAAACGACTTAATCAATTCTAAAGAGACAACGTCACTGCAATATTTCGTACAGTCAAGCACCTATCCGCCCTGACAAGCTGCCCTTCACAAGCACTTGTACCCTGACTGACTGAATGGTTTGGTTTCCTTGGACAGTCATCGCCATGTACCGATGTTTGTATGTCTTTAACCATCCATGCCACGTCAATGCAAATGCTTTTCCACATATCGACACATTTTTCGACTTGTACACTTCTCTTAATTCTTCTGTAGGCGATAACTCTAAACAAACACAAAACATCTCGACGGTGCGCTACCAGGTCATCAGATGACGTCAGTTTTCTTCGACGATTTGCTTACGACATGATCTTGAAAACACTGTTTACATGTCAACTTTTGAAATATAAGTGGAAAATTTTCAGAAAATGACTATACAATGTCAAACAAACGCAAGCTAAATTCCCGTGGTTCTAGCGTACACTGTTATGGTGCTCAGGCACGATTTTCATGAACAAAATTATTTTAAAACTGACCAAAGGCAACGTCGCGTTTATCGGTTGCTATGGAGACACAAAAAAGCGCATTAGAGTGAGCAACAATTATTGCCGTTTTACTTCCAAATGTATGACATGATTTTCTATAGTACAGAGTATGTAATTTCATTATTTTCGAACACGAAATAAAAAAATGAGGAACAAATTCCGCGAATTTATCAAACAACGCTCGTACTAATGTTTGTTCGAAATTACATCACGGTGTACTTGATAAAATCGATCCCTATTTTCGATTACTTTCAACTCTCCCGATCACCCATGCCGACCGAGATCGATCGATTGATCAGGCTAGATGGCCGTATGAACAAAGGATAGACCCTATGTTATGTTCCTACTGCCGATCCGATCAGCTCGATCATGCAACTGCAGGAAATCTTCAATAGTTCTACGAATACGATTTGAAAATGGTTTTAAGCAGAGTTGATGTGATCGATATTTTTAAGAACATCAGATAAAGAAATGTTATTGACGAGAAAACAAACTTTTGTTTGCTAGTAAATAACTTTTTAATCTGGTGCTGTTTAAAAGATCCAAAGAAATTAATTCCTGATAACCGGTTTTAGGCCTACTTATTCTCTGCTTCAAACCCAATTAAAATCCGTGACGTACATCTGTAAACATTTAATAGTTTGATTGAAGATTTTCTGCCTATCGTCGTTGTTAATGCAAAACCTCGTATCTCATTTTTGGAAAATTTTAACGGGGAAAGAAAAAAGTGCTATAACTTTTCCCAAACTGAAATGTTTTACTTGAAATTTTGTTCAAAAATGATGTGGCATTAATACTGATTAGTTAAACTATCTCAAAACCTCCATGAATTGTCTTTACTAGACAAACAAAATCATACTTTGGAAATCGCGCAAAACGACATACGTACGAGGTTTTGCATTTACACCAACGATATGTTGCTGTTGTTGTCTCGCATGATCCCCTGTCGTGACACGTACGTCATCAAGAAATAAGACGGGATCCTGAAAAATGGCTCTAATGGCTTTTAACCCTTTCCCAAACAGCAAAATTTTAGGATGTTCCACTTCAAAAACTGTCACAAATGACAAAATGGAAGTTATTTAAGATAGAATTTGTATAGAATATGACATAGAAAATATTGAGACAAAAGGAGAAACTGCTGGTTATCAGCAGTTTCTTCTTTTGTTTCAATATTTTCCCAAGCCTTTTATAATAGCGTCGTTAAAACCAAGTCTTGTTTGGGAAGGGTTAAGCCTGTGCCCCAGTGCAGTCTGACTGGGACGCAAGCTACTGCCTCATGGTTGTCACAGATCTTCAAGAAGCTATTTGAGAACAACATGGTTCATGATCAGACTGCGTGTATACGCAGGATGATCTTGAACCATGTTGGGCTCCAAAATCTTAAGGGACCTCTTTTCCAGATCTTAAAAAGTCTGAATTTCGTAAAGCCGGGACTTAAATTTTCTTTTTTAATTCACCTTCGTCATTTCCCAATCAACTAGATCTAGTGGTCTTGACGTGCAAAATAGAAATGGCATGGGAACAAAATTAGGCTAAAGAAGAAAATGTATACAGATTGGCAGGAACTTCATAAGTTTCTACGCATTTTTACGCAAAACTGACTAGAAAAATAAACAGCAGTTTATTTCAAATGTAGGATATAAAGATCTTAATTTGGCAAAATTTAATAATTATTTCAACGATATTTATATAATATTGGGATGAATATCAATTTGATACAAATTTGTAAACCTTCGATTTGTTCATGGAAGTTTTTCCAAACCATTTAATTTTTTTGAATTGAAATTTCTTAATCTTTGAAACCAATTCAATATTTTCATATACATGTAGACGTAATATATAAAAGTGTCAGATGTTTGATGAGTAAGACCTGCGTTTTGGTCGAATTGCATTGCCACAAATTGAAATAATTTCAAAAGAAATTAGATGGACCCGAATTGACCCATTTTAAAAAGCTTGCAGGTACATGTCACTGCTTTTAGACAAAAAACCTCGTAACTGCAGCTTAACCCTTTCCAAAACGACAGAATTTTAGAGTGATCCACTTCAAAAACTGCCACAAATGAAAAAAAGATGTTATTATAGATAGTATTTGTGTAAGATATGATAAAGAAAATATTGAGACAAAAGGAGAAACTGCTGATAACCAGCAGTTTCTCCTTTTGTCTCAATATTTTTTGTATCATATTTTGCCATGTTTTCCCAAGCCTTTTTTATTAGGGACGTCAAAACCAGGTCTTGTTTGTGAAAGGGTTAAAACAAGTTGTAAGTAAGGGGTTTTTGTTGAAAACAGACAATGCAACAGAATATTGCACAACGTTATTTTAGCTCAGGTTAATTGTCAACCTTTTTCTGAAACCTCGACTTCGTCTGTTCCATATTCAAAGCGATTACAGACTACAAAATCATTGTCGATCTTCTTTCATAATTTGAATGTGTTAACTAACATAGATTACAAAACGCTGATAATTTTCTTTTCTTTTCTCCCATTGATTTCTAGATCCAACTTTGCTGGGGATCACAAAACCAGTCATGGTTTAGGGAAGGGTTAATTAGTGTTGCCAATTCAATGTCTTTCCAGTAAATAATGAAAAATGAAACTTAAGTAGGCGATCAAGGGCAGTTCACGCCCCATTCTATTTATATTCGAACAAAAGAGAAAAGTAAAAAAGTCGGCTAAGTGTCCTAATATTCTATAATGAGTCGAATTAATTAGACCAGCAACATAATTATGGGTACTCAATGCGTCATTCGAAACAAAATTATACGCGATTTTTTGCGCCATCCGTGGCAACGGAGCTTGACGGGGGTTATCCGGATTTTTAAAATCCGGATACCCTCGTCAATTTCCGTTGCCACGGAAACCGCCAGAAATTGAGGCGGAATTGAACGAAGTATTTGATATCTTATGATGGGTAGAGTAGGCCTACGACGTAAGAGGAGTCTCACAATTTTTATATGGGTAATTATGTAGGGGAGACCGGGGTTAATTGAGCCACGGGGTTAAACGAACCACCCCAAATTTCTCTGGCATGCTTTTCAATTTCACGTCTTCGGTGTAAGTATTCGAAGCGGGAATGTTTATAGTATTCATCGGTGAAAATTTCGAGCGATTCTGTCTTGTTAGATGGATTTTATGCCCCCAAAACGAAATTTCGACATTAAAATTGGTTTTCACAATTTATGCATTCCGTCTTCGTACTACAATGTACAGCAAATCTCAGCAGTATTCTTTACATTTTACAAATATATGATATCTTCAGAATGTAAAATTGAATTCCGCTATTGCTTTCGTAAGATGGGTTCTTCACAAATGACAAGTATATGACCATGGTGTGTACCGGGGTAAGTTGAACAACTATGAAAATAAGTGCAGATAAAACGCTCAAAATAATTATGGGCCTATTAAATTGTCTGTTGTATGTCTAATCGAATTCTCTTGAAAATTGAAACAAATGTTTATTCTTTGAATGAAATATTATGATATTATTGCAGGTAACACTCATTTTCATTATTATGAATGAAATCTGGTGTTTATATCTCTTTTATCTTTGAATAATTATCGCAAACATGCCAATTGGCTCAACTTACCCCATGTACTGGTTCAACCTACCCCGTCAAAGGGGTTAAATGAGCCATTTCACCAGCTCTGTTTAAAATGAATTTCTGTGGATTATGGATGTCGAAAATATCTGCCAAAGGTTTAGAAACATGCGAGAGATGTTGATCTTTAATATGGCATTGATCAGAGCACTCTGCGTAAAACCAAGAAAGCCCTATCTGAAATTTATCAAAAAGTGGTTCATGATGCCCCGGTCTCCCCTATGCTTCTCTGATAACCAGAATGCGTTTTTCTATCTGTCTGATCAGAGTTAAATTCCTTTTTCCGTGGGCCAAATTTAACTCTTTCCCAAACAAGGCCTGGTCTGACGACCCTTGTCGAAAAGGCATGGGGAAATTTTGAGGCAAACGAAGAAAATGTTTGTAGCCCGTATTTTTCTGTCTTTAATTCTTGTTGTTTCGTCTTCAATGAATTTTAATTGAACCAATAACCTGTAGAATAATACCATTTTGGGAATAGGTTAATCAAAATCAATAAAGCGTCATTTCGAATAACTTGCCATAATTAATCAAGCTAGCATTTATCGGTAGTGGGGAGTCAAAACCTCGTAACTACAGCTTGACAAAGCTGGAGTTACGTGGTTTTGACCCCCCCACTGGCGTTATGTCGATTTATATTCTGTCCAGAGAAAAGAAAGAAGAATATATACATAGTAATTAGATACATATTATTAGTTCTGCTGAACTAAGGCCGAGTTTCATTTTCTTCTAATATGGCCATATTAATTAATGTCGACGACCTTAATATGTCGATCAAGTGTTTATCGATTGCATTAAGGTGACCTTAAAAATTATCAAGAGGCTGATTTTTAAAGTCGAATTTAGAATAAGTCGCTGTCCATCCATGCCTATTTCAATTAGAAATAACTGCGAAACCTTTGACAGCCACCATTATTTTGTTTAAAAATAGCAATAAAAGTGAGCGTAAGAAATACGATTTTTTGACTCTCGGTCCTTTGTAAACGTATTTCCTATACATAACAAATTTTAGTGAAATAAATGATATCAAATAGGTCTCCAACATTGAAGCATATGTGACCCGTCACGCTATAAGCATTGGCGTTGTAACCACTGGTGGTGAACTCGGCCAAAGCGAGGGACGTTTTTCGCTACAACAAGGTACAGATATTTTGCGTTTAAATATGAGTTTAAAGATCTGATTGGATAGTTTTACTAAAAACAATGAATTTGTTTTGAAAATACACCGGGTTTACCGATATGTATTGACAAACCGTCTGTGTTGTTATAAAATCTCGTAACTACGGCTTTATCGAAGCCGTAGTTACGATATCTTATAACATCACCGACGGAATACTATGATCGCGAAAAAACGTCCCACGCTTTGGCCGAGTTCACCACCAGTGGTAACATTCTGAGGATAAACTCGCTTACACTCGGGGTGCAATTAAACTGAAATTCGCTTTAGTGCAGAAATGTGACTTTATTACGAAATGAAATAACATAAAACGAATAAACATATACAAATAATGAAGATATGATAATTAATAAGCAAATATTTCAGTCGTAATTGGGAAATAATGGCGGGGTTTTAAGAACATGGTCTTATCACTTAATTAGGAAGGTGGTCTAATCATTTAATCAATTTCCAGACGGTGACCTTAAAATACTATTAATCCTTTCCCGACCAAACCTGCTTTTGACATCTCTTTTGGAAGAGTCTTAGGAAAACATCGAGACAAAAGAAGATAATGCTGATACATGTAATTAGTATTGTCTCATTTTGCCTCAATGTTTTCTATATATAATATTTACAAATTTTACCCTTAGAAGTAACATATATGTTGTCGTCTGCAATAGCTTTCGGGCCAGTCCAAAATTGGAAAGAGATAGACTGATGTCAGTCTGTTAAGAATAACATCATTTGTATTAGGAAATATAAAAGTAAGGTGCATAGAAAATTGTTGCTCTGTGTTGTTCTTAAGAACGACACAGAGCAACAATTTTCTATGTATCTTATTTTTATATGTACAATTCTCAATACAAATGATTAAGTTATTCTTAACCCATTCCCAAACAATGACTCAATTAACTACCCACAAAATAGTGGCCATGGAAAACATCATGGAAAATGAAGAAATTGCTTTTGACAAGCAATTTCTTCATTTCCCACGATGTTTTCCATCCAAAAAGACCTAGAAATTAAACATTCTATTCACTTGAAATTGTCGTCTGCAGACTCAAATTGGACCGCCCTAAAATTTTGTCGTTTGGTAATGGGTAAACAGACTGACACCAGTCTACGAAAGAGATAAAAACCCTTTTATAGACTACCAAATTCAAAATGAGCAATGAAACTGACGCCAGAAACATGTTATGAAACGCAGAAATAATTTTGCATATCTGTAATATAGAGAATTATAAGAATTTTCTTCTTTTATCTCAATGTCTTAACAACAGTACTCTAGCTTGGGTGTCAAGAAATCGTTCGATCATTTCATAAGTAAAAAATAGTTCTGGGCGTTACATGCTCTCTAACAAATGTTGCAACGAATCAATCAATTTTTAAAGAATGAAAATTCCTAGTCACAGCTATTTGTTTAACCCAATCGTAAACAAAAGGTTAAATGTCCCATAGTTTCATAATGTAAATGAGCATGGTATTGGAAAAAGAACCAGTTTGCTATATTAGAGACCAATCTTGATCCAGGTTGAGACTTTTTGTGCTTAAGGTAGAATACCCGTAATGTGGCCATTCTGTGATAAATGTAAAACATTGGATTTTTCGAGAGGCGTCGTTACACAGTATATCCGAGCTTATTCGGACGCGGTCGTAAGCATTCGGTGGTGGAAGTTGCACCGCCGAATGTTTTCGACGTAGCCGGAATAATTCCGACGTCGCGCGAATCTCATTCGGGGTGGACTACCTTAAGTACAATATGATTAAGATTCATGATGATCTTCTATATCTTCCTCTTTGTTGTGAAGAAAATGTGACAGAACAGTATGGGTCTTATTAGACAGTGCATCCACACAGGCTGATCTGAGGCGCGTTCTTTAGAGCGAGATTTCTTGAGATATCTTGAAATTTCTTAAGATATTATAGGATAAAGCGTTCTTTAGAGTAATATTTTAAAGACGCTCAATGGGAGGTGCCATTACCCTATACTTCGTGCGGAACCCCTCGGTCAAATCTGTAGAAACAATATAAAAGAGACTTAGCCGAGTTGTTCCGAAGGTTCCATGATTTGTAAACCGCGGTGTTCCGAATACTCCATACTTTATACAAATGACGTCATGATGACGTCATTTGTTTAAATATGGAGCATTCGGAACAGCTCGGTCAAAGTCTCGGTCTTAAAAACGCTTTATCAGAAACATCTTAAGAAATCTTTAAAAAATCGCTCTAAAGAACGCGGCACTGGATCCATTTTGGTCTCAAACGCCATAATATTATGAATCCTTTTTCCATACACCAGCTCAAATATATTTGAGCCAGGATCTGGAAAAACGTCCTTTAAGGCTTTTGAGCCCAACATGATTCCAGGTCAGCCTGCGTATACACGCAGTCTGACCAGGATCCATGTTGTTCTCTAATAACTTTTTCATGAACTGTAGTAGCTTAAGGATAGCAGCATGGGCCCTTGATGTATTGTATGTGGCCACAGGTTGACATGGAATCGTGATTTTCTGAAATGCTATAAGGGACATTTTTCCAGATCCTGGCTCATTTCAATGTTCGAGAAAAATTCCCGTCGAATAGATCAGATAATTAACGAGTAAATAATAGAACAAATTCAAATAATTATGCATTGTTAGGCGAAATGGGACTTTCTGGAATTCAACAAAGATCAGTCTTTGTAATAAGCATATCGGTCATGATTTGCATGCACCTTTCGGGCAGTTAAGGTATCCAACCCCTAAAAAAGCACCAATGATCAAGAGGCAAAATTTGAAACGTGCAAATAATTCCTAGAGTGTGTTACATTTCCATTCCAAATACAAACATAAGCATTTTGTACGGTATAGAATTATGAATTAATGCATACTTATGGAATCTTAATTCATATTTAGCTCAAATGTAACAAGGAGTTTTTCATGCGTTGTCACTCATTGAATTACGCAAAGCTTTGCTTAATTCATTTTTACCTCAAATGTAATTGACTTTTTCATACATTACGACTCATTCATTTAAGCTAGACCTTTTGTTTAATGGCTATTAAGTTTACAATGGGGATCTATTTAAACAAGTAAAAGTGACGTAATTTCGGAATAATAGTATTTCGTCGAATTAATTCCAAAATGTCGCAAATACAGCTTGATTTAAGATGTACATACATGTAGTTACAAGACTTTATAACAACGCCAACGATTTATAAAAATATAACTGTAAACCCCGTATAGTTTTTAGAAAAAAATCATTGCTATTCCGAGAAGAATCCCATTAAACTGACAGGTCACAAAAGTTTAACGGGTAAACAATTGTGGTAAAAATTTAAACAAATAAATGGTAGAATGCCAACTGCAGAACTATTTGTTTCTCGTAAAAGCGGCATTGTTCTCAAAATGAATGACCTGCTTAGCACAATTGAAATCAGGGTAAAAGGTGCTTTTTGGCTTATTTCTATTATTAAAGGAATAGCAATCTGATTAACCCATTAACAAACGACAAATTTTAAGACTAGTCCAAAATCAAAGATGATGCAGACGACAATTTCAAATGAATGAAATTTTGAATTATTTGGTCTTTTTATATAGAAAACATTGTGGTAAATGAAGAAATTGCTTGTCACAAGCAATTTCTTCATTTTCCACGATGTTTTCCATGGCCATTATTTTGTGGGGAGTTTAAAGGAATCACTGTGTGGTAATGGGTTAAACCGGATGTTTCATCTTATTTCATTAAGAAAAGTTAAAACCGGATTTTTATCAGGCTGAAGAAATAACACCATAATTTGAAAATTAGTCGTAAGCCTCTACCTTGGCCCTATCCAATAGCTAAACCCTTTTCCAAACGACAAAATTTGGGTGATCCACTTCAAAAACTGCCACAAATGACAAAATGGATGTTATCAAATTCATGATTCGTGTAAAATATGCCACAGAAAATATTGAGATAAAAGGAGAAACTTACTGCTGGTTATCAGCAGTGTTTCTTCTTTTGCCTCAATGTTTTCTCAATCATATTTTATTAGGGATGTCAATACCAGGTCTTGTTTGGGGAAGGGTTAAAGAGGGCGGAAATCGCGTTTCACAATTCTGATACTAAAGAACGTCTGCATAAATCAGGCCCGGCCTTTGTCTTTTTGTGCCGTTATCAGATTAACCACAAATCAGAGAAATTGCTGAGACAATTAGTCATATAATGCGATATTAAAAACGGCTCGTTCGACCACGGCTGCGTTCAGTAAGACAAAACGTTAGCCGTTTCATTCGGGATACTCGGTCAATTCTGTCAATTTTGTGTCTTACTGAACGCAGGTCAAATGCCTCATGTGCAGATAATCAAACAATGACATCCAGGAAATTACCGTACGGTGAATTCCGCACAGACTGGCTAGGGTCAATACTTTTCACACTTCCCAGAAGGCCCCTGACGGCTCACATATGTGTCGGAGATAAATGAAACATGTGTTAAATGAGACACGTGAGTGGTCGAACGATATTTTGATTGACAACACCAATAAATTATTGATAATTATGCCATATTAGGGTTGTACATAGAACAAGGCATTCTTTTAATTGACAGGAAAATAAAGAAGATATAGCCATACATTTAAATGTGTATCACGTTTCAAATAACAATATGGATAGACTGACAAAATTTAAATGTTAAGGTAGAATATCCGTAATATGGCCATTTCGAGATTCATAAAACATCGGCTTTTTTCGAGCGGCGTCGTTACGCATCCTCGGATACTCCGGTTCTGAGGTGTTAGAGGATGGTCGTTACGTATCCGAACCTATTCTGGCGCGGTCGTAAACATTCGGCGGTGGAAATTTCTACCGCCGAATGTTTCGACCGCGCCCGAATGATTCCAACGTCGCGCGAATCTCATAAGGGGTGGACTACCTTAAGCTTGATCTTTAATTGCGAGCGCATAAAATGTTAGTGTTATGTGTCCATCGTACGTAAAAGCAGTCTACCGTAATGTGGCCATTTTGTGATTTGTAAAACATTGGGTTTTTCGAGCGTCGTCGTTACGTATCTGAACTTATTCGGAGGCGGTCGTAAGCATTTGGCGGTGGAAAGTTGCACCGCCGAATTTTTTCGACGTCGCCCGAATAATTCCGACGTCGCGCGAATCTCATTAGGGGTGGACTACCTTAGCTTGATCTTTACATGCGAGCGCATAAAATGTATGTGTTATGTGTCCCTCGTAAAAGCATTTTTGTTAGAAAAAAAGAATGGTTATTATAAAATATGGATATTTAGAACATTTAGGAAAATTGATATCATGCAAAATCAGCCTTCTAGAATCAGTAAAAGTGTACAATCGACCATGAAAGGAACAATTATTCATTACACGGCTCGGAAACTCCAGAGACAGAGCCAATGGCTGCGCACCGAAAATCCCTTGTGGACTTCTCGGGGGGGGGGGGGGGCACAATTTTTACTACATGTTCCTCTTTATTGTCAAATTATTTTCTTTCAGTGATTAAATGCGAAAAAAGGAGAATATCACGCTACAACCATTTGTCTGTCTGTTTTGATTCTTTTCACAGGATACCATCGTCAGATACCAAACACTTCTTGCAATTCTCCCTCCATCTTCGGTACTTTCTGTGACATCGGAAATATTGACCAGGGTATCCGGATTTAAAAAAAAACCCGGATGTAGCCTATTTGTCACTTCCGTTGTCACGGATGACGTAGAAGATGCACAAATTGTTTGTTATCTAATGATGGAAGTAGTACCTTAATGAGCGTTGATCCTTGTTTCTTTAATTTCAGTTATGTCTGTGAGTTCGAAATCCAGTTCTATCCATTCGACGAGCAAGTCTGCGTCCTGACGTACTATGCCTCGAACGAGACCATGGTCACAATCTCTGCCCTTTAAGCTGTTATTTTCAAAACAATGTTGCTGCTTATAGCACCACCATAGATCGCAAGCTAATAATTCTACCACCACTTTGTTCTTTACATTCGTAAGGAAAAAAGTAATGAAAGTGGCGATAGAATTATTAGCTTGCGAAGATATATCCATCACGAAGATATCCATCAATCATGGCATTAGATACCAAACAATTCATGCAATTTCGCCTCCATATTCGACATTTTCCATGACAATGGAAATTGACGAGGATTTCCGGATTTTAAAAATCCGGATATCCTCGCCAATCGCCGTTGCCACGAATGGTGCAAAAATACACGAAACGTTTGCTATTTAATGGTGGATTGAATACCTTAACGTGCGTTGATCTTTATATCTTTGTTTCTTTTATTTCAGTTACGTCTGTGAGGTCGACATCCAGTTCTATCCATTCGACGAGCAAGTCTGCGTCCTGACCTACTACGTCTCAGACGAGACCAGGGTCACAGTCTCGTTGTCTCACTACGACGAGGTATCTACGAGCGAATACATCAAGAACTCCGAGTGGGACCTCATCAAGATATCTCGAACCTCCAACCTCCGATACAACGCCTACTTTATCGACATCACCTTTAAGGTACAACGACGTGCAAGCTTCACAACCTTCACAATCATCATCCCGCTCTTGATGCTGTCCTTCCTTAACATATGCGTGTTTCTCGTACCGATCGGCTCCGGAGAGAAAGGCTCGTTCTGTATCACGATTTTCTTGTCATACGGCATCTTCGTTACCATCGTTTCTGACACCTTACCACACAACTCTCTACAGGTCTCCTATTTTGTCCTGTTTCTGATCGTGCTGCTCATGCTAAGCGTCCTGTCCGTTTTCTACACGATTCTACAAGCTAAAATGGTCGCCGCGTTCGGTGATAAGGAATGCAAGTTAACCCTCGCATGTCTCTCTCGGAAGAGGAATAAAACCACGAAAGTTCATCCTGTGGATTCGCAAAACAGCAGCGTTTTCAGCATAAGTGACGTCACGGATGATGAAACCAAACAACCAACCGTCGTCGTTGTAGATGGCGTTCCTGTATCTGATAAGGGAGATAACTCTGATGGTTCTGCGAAGCAAGAGAAAGACGCCAAATCTGACGCCGATGGAGAAGCCAAAGACCCGAATGTGTTTACATGGGCCATGTTTTTCCAGACCTTGGATACAGTATTGTTTGTCATCTTTTTCGTCTTAATTCTGGTCAGTTCCTCCATCTTCTTCAGCTTGATGATGCAGAGGATTGGATCCAGTACCCTCAGTAAAGTAAACCCGTCGTAAAATTTGGACGCGAATAGAATTATTTCGTGTTGTACACTAGCATAATCTTTAACTTTTGGACTCTAAAGAGGAACAATATAGATCATATGCTTTGCAAAGCCCAAAGTTCTTTTGTTTAATTCCTTCGAATACCTCACAAGGCATAGATCTAGTTTATTTTACTATCGACGTACAAAACTGCTAGATCTATAAATCTATTTGTCTCGTGGCGATATCGTTCTTCTCGCAAACCAATGATTCTAACTGCACTTTGGCCTTGGGCCGGATGAAATTACAAGATGTTACATTCGATTTCTATATTGAGGTGGTGTCAACGGGACCGCAAGAAGCGCGCATAATCGACATAATAATGTAGTTTTACGATGATTTATGCTCTACATATCAAATTACATGAAAAATATTCAGTTCTCTATGACATAGAGTCCAAGTCGATTTCAATCCATCTGAATCAATAAAGCATATTTTTGTTTACCATGCATTTGTAATGAACCATTTTTCAGAATGTAAGTGCTAATGTTATTTAGGGGAGACTGGGGTACTCTCGGACACGGG
The DNA here is from genome assembly GCA_963680895.1 of Fragum sueziense. Lineage (NCBI taxonomy): Eukaryota > Metazoa > Mollusca > Bivalvia > Cardiida > Cardiidae > Fragum > Fragum sueziense. The sequence goes on from CAVMGG010000471.1 coordinate 31,446, forward strand.
GTTATCTGGGACTAAAGGGATATTTCATACTTTTATTTACTCATACTTGCACATATGATTGCTTTTATCAAGCCACATCACCTACAATTTTTTTTCAGCAGCAAGGTCATAAAACGATTTTAATGAGTAAAAATCTATTTTTCAAGACCAGAGGTAGCTTTCTGAAAAAAATGTATTTTGTCTCCAAATTCTTACGTAATAAGTTCATTCTTAATCTTCTTAATCTGCATTAGCTTACCGTCATAAGCATCAAAGTAACTTTCTTTTGCACTAGAGAGCACATATTGAATGTGATTCCATTTTCAGTTGTATCACATCAAAGTTGGTAGGGGGTGGTCGGGGTACTCTGGGACAGTGCCATCGGGGTACTCTGAGACTAAATATTCCATGGGGCAAATTTACCGCATGAAAAAAACTTTTGTTTTAATATGGTTTTAGTTGCCATTTAAGCTTATTTATCATAAAGTAGCATAAGTAAAGGATTTATATGATGACAGCTGCAAATGAACAAAATATCCAGCTTTAAGTATAAACATCATATTGTAAACCTGTTATGGTGTTCTTTCCATTGAGATATAAACAGGTTTAGTATAATTTAATTAATCTTTGGAAGTTAAATTATGTTTCTTATAATGTTTTTCTAACATATTCTAAGACTTAACTAATCAATACATTATTAGAAAAGAAATATTCATATTACACGAAGCCTGTCCCAGAGTACCCCTATTAGTGTCCCTGAGTACCCCATACATGTGGTACTCTGGGACACTTTTTTGGTAAATTTCAATCCTATACATCTTGCTAAATAATAACAATAGAGAAAAACAAAAATGTCCATTACATAAGCCATTCAATAAGCTATCATTCAACACTAAGACATTTGGAATAATCTCTATATTTACCTTACCAGTAAAGAAAAGGTGATTTTTGTCCCAGAGTACCCCAGTTTTCCCTAGATGTTACATGTCTGTTTGTCAGTCTGTTGTTTTGTTTTTCGGCTAAAATATTTCATAATAAAAGCAGCAAGTGTACAAATCGTGTTTTTCTTTGTTATATCCTGAAATTGCGTCGTTAGTTCATCAACTAGTCTAAGTTCAATTTTACTTTTAAAATTACACAACAACCCACCCGATTGGCCGAGACGTATGTCTCGTCCAATCGGATGGCTTGTAATGTAATTTGGATTTAGACAATCAGTTTAACCCATTACCAAACGACAAAATTTTAGGGTAGTCCATATTGAAAGATCTAGCAGACGACAATTTCAAGTGAATGGAATTTTTAATTTTCAGGTCTTTTGGGGTGGAAAACATTGTGGGAAATGAAGAAATTGCTTGTCACAAGCAATTTCTTCATTTTCCACAGTGTTTTCCAAAGCCATTTAACTTTGAGGAGTCAAAAAGAATCACTGTAATGGGTAACATGCTGGTGAATACGAGCCCAGCAGCGGCGGATCCAGGATTTCTGTCAGGGGGGGGGGTCAAAAATACAATTGGGAGTCGTTTTACTAGAACAACGTATTTTTTACTGAATTTCTGCGTGAAAATGAAATAATCAGGCTAAATAGGTGGTTCACCCCCTGCCCCCCCCCCCCCCCCATTCCCTCTGGATCCACCACTGCCCAGGACCGGTTACTATTTGCAAGACCTATGCAAAAGTAGGCCTACGTTTATGATAAAAAATACCAACGTTTAGGCTGTGTGTCTTATTATATTAAATTTGACTGAAAGTGTCATGGGACAAACAAAATGTATCATCGATAACAAAAAATATTGAAAGAAAAGGAGAAAATGTCAGTTACACTTATCAGCATTTTCTTCTTTTCTCTCGGTGTTTCGCCAAGATGTTACTCTTAGAACCATCAACACTATGGATTGTTTGTGAAAGGGGAGAATAAATTTGTTTTAGTTCATGCCCGCCGAACATCCTGAAAACCCCAGGGGCCTGTTTCATCAAAATATTTAAGACGCATTTTTGACTTACCGAGATCTTAAATATCGGTTAAAACAACAACCGCATAAAGCAGGTCTTCATAGATTGGCGATAGGCGTTTCTTGCCCGAAACTTGTCGTCAGTTATCGGTAAGTCAAAAATATGTCTTAAATAGTTTGATGAAACCGGCCCCAGGTATCGCTCAAACTACGCTGCTTTACGGTAAATTACCCCGGTACAATTTATTGAATATCCTTCGAATTACAATCTGAACGAATGATGTTATTCCCGTCATTATAAAATTATTTTTATGATGGAAGATTCAACGTTTTTGTATTAGCCTACCGGTATTAATTAGGACGTCAAAAAAGACGTTGATTTCAAAATGGTGAATTGTTAACAAATGTCATCTCCATTACCTTTCAAGTACAAACAATCTAAAATTCAACAAATGTCATCTCCATTACCTTTCAAGTACAAACAATCTAAAATTCTGCCGTCTGGCCATTTAATTAACCAGTTCCCAAACAAGACCTGTTTTTGACGTCCCCAATGAAAATTGCTTGGGAAAACATTGAGACAAAAGAAGAAACTGCTGATAACCATCAGTTTCTCCTTTTGTCTCAACATTTTCCATGCAAAATTGTATATTAGTTCTATCATTATCAACGTCAATTTTGTCATCTGTTGCGGCTTTCAAATTGGAACACCCTAACATTTTGTCGTTTGGAAAAGGGTTAATTGGATCCATAAGTACATCGTCGCTTTTCTGCAAAAACCTCGTATCTGCAGCTTGTTTTAATCTGCAGATACGAGGTTTTTGCAGAAAAGCAGCGTCACGTTCTATCTGGACGTTATCCTATTCACGGTGTCTGAACCCACGTACATTTTTGGAAACGTACATGACACGCTTCAATATAGTTTTTCTTCTAATTTTGCCGGCATACATTACATTGAATCGACGGATTTTTATGAGATAAAGTGCACCAGACGTGCCTTGGATGGCCCCTTTCCTAGTTCTATCTCACTGTACTACAAACACGTTGGATTTTTGTGGATTTTTTTTTTCAAACGTTTTTAACCCAACTTTACTCTAAAGGTGTGCATGTTTCCTTCATTTTTGACACAGATAATTGCTTGCATTTGAATGTTTGAAAAAAGCTCAAAGCTAAAAACAGTTTCGTATACACTAAGTTAGAAACGAGAATGTCTCTCTCCAAATTTATAAAAGCGCTCATGGTGCACTTTAAATATCTCTGCAAAATAAGTTGAGTATAAGCCGAGTTAAAACCGCACTTTGCTGGCCCGTAGGAAGCAATTATATATTGGAGGCGCTAAAGCTCCAGTGTCTGAATATTAAGAGGGGGACTAAATTGGAATTTCGCTGAATTTTCAGTGTGAAAATTAATAGGAAAATTCGGCATTTTTGGCCAATTTGTTCCTACAGACCTTCTTTGACGCGAGTGCTTCTTAGGTGTGTAGGCTACTTTTCTGAAAAGTCACGTGGTTAAGGTAAACATGTAGCTAGCCAATGCTCACTGTGCCCCAAATTCAAAGCCAATCTGTCCCGAACAGCAAAATTTCAGACAAGGCGGCAAAAATAATCGACAAAGAAGGGAAAACTATAGATCTGTAGACTAGGCTACAATGCATTAGCCTATATCAAAGATCTATAGGGAAAATGTTGTCTAAAATTAAAGAATCTAGTGACATGGCCTACATTAGCCTATTTCATTTTTTCTGCTTTTAATTTTACAGATGGGAAAGATCATGAAAACATATCCAAAAATTTCTGTCAAGACTTTGAAGTAGCATTTTCTGATCATATCAATCTTTTTTATCAATCCTTTGATTGAGTTTGTAAAATCGTGTACCAGACGGACAAGATCAGGGTGCTCTGAATGGAAAGCTGCTTTAACCATTTCCCAAGCGACTAAATTTTGGGGTGTTCCAAATTCAAAGACAATGCAGACGAAAATTTCGAATTTCAAATGAAATTTCGAATATCGTTTTAGTCTTTTTACGTAGAAAGCATTGTTGGAAATGAAGAAATTCAGTCAATCCAAATTTTTATGTACTTTCACAGATGCGAAATAGTTGCAAAAGTGACATCTTTAAATCTTGTGAAAAAATTAGCCATTCTAACGCATCATATGTGTAGAATGTTATTTTGAAATCCTACTTCATAACGACCCACCGAGCTTTTCAAATCACAGCTTTAATTTACAGTCTGATTTCACAAGTAACGGAGGTTATTTTAACGAAATCCAAGTTTAAAAGACTGGTTATGTGAAAGCGATTGTTTGTCAGTTCAAAAAAGAGTAGTGAAATTCAAGATTACAGCACGTAGGATGGTATAATATGAAGTATGTTTCATTTATTAATATAATATTGCATTTAAGACTAAATATTGAAACTCACGTGTTTTCGGCAAAATCATTTTCAAATATTGTAAACCCTTCATTTAATTTATCTTTTGAAATATGACTGTTATCATTTTAAACTTTCTTTGAAAACGAAGCTGATTTTTCTTTTTGGTATTTAAAATCAAATTGTACCTTAAAGTACAAACATCTCGACCGATCCTCGGACTATGCAAATACCTCTTAAAATGTAACGGATGTTACAGATATAACAGGTATAGGCATTCTCCCCAACTGTTTTCAATATTCTGTGATTATTTCTATAGTAGACACTCAAAATATTTGGTGTAACTGTAATAACTTTATTAAATGTCGAAAACATCAATATATAACAGTTCATTGAAGAAACATTGAACAAAGCTGAAAATTTTCCATATGTAATTTAATTCCTTATTAGACATATCAGATTTTTATCATAGTCAACGATTTAACACATTTGGAACTTGAAATGATGCCGTTATTGTTTATTTTAAAAATACAAAAACGTAATAACTTGTTTTCACGTATAATTTTGTAATTTGATTTTGTAACGGAAGTTAACTCCTTAAAGCAGGCAATTGATATATATAATTGAAAATATTTTTGAAGTCAAACTGTTCCCTCAAAACGCCATTTTCTTCTTGCTTTTTCCACTACGTGAACATTCCTTCATTTCTTTCTAACCTTTAATTTTTCCCCAATGGCTCTGTCGTCATACCTTTCGATAAGTTCGTCAGGGTTCTTTGTTGTTAATGTGTCTTGAACTGCCTTTCTAGAGATATGTTTGCACCTCGTGGCTTTTTTCAATCCAATGAATTTCATCTCAACCTGTTTCTGTGTTTTTTTGTGTGTTTTTTTCAAGAACATTCATGAACAAATATACTTATGTTTTCTCGCTGAAAGTTATGTCTCATTTCTCTATCTGTCCTAGATCTTGGTGTAAAAGTAGACCTTCAGGAAAGAGGACTAGTTTCTACTGTACTAGGATTGTCTTTGCCCATTCTCTGGAGTTTCTTTTGAAGTGTTATCTTCGTAAGCTAAAGTTTCTCATTTCTCTGTGTTGACTGACTCACTTCATCCATCAAGTTCTTTTTCAATTTCGGGTCCTATACTTTATTTCTAAATTCTAAGGCAACTGTCAAAGTAGGCTCCTTTACTCAGTCTTCTTGTGTTTGGATTTTCTTGAGAGTCCTTTTTCTTGAATTGCAGCTTTACTATCTGTAGAGGTCAGACCTCTCCCTTTTGACTTGAGCCTAATCTAAAAGTCAAACAGGGGCGTATGCTTTCCTCTTGCATTCTGTCTTTTTGTAGAAAGTCATCCCCTTCAGTTATAATCTGTTCCATGTATGTAGTAACCTTCCTTAAGTTTCGGTCTGAGAAAATGGCATCCTTTTATTCAATAGAACAATCTAATCAAATTTTACAATCAAACACTCTTTTGGATATACATCATAGTAAATGATGGAATGAAATATATCTCCGTCATCATAATACCTCTCAGCCCAAAAACTCTGAATAAGTTGGTCCTTAAAGTTGTTTTAACTTCCGTTACCACAAAGGACATATTTGTACCTATAAACTGGTTATTATTCTCATGATGTAATTCAAATGATATGATTCCTTTATTTCTCACTTAAAACATGACCCTCGTTTCAAAATCTGACTTTGGAACTAAAAAGGAAATTACGAATTCAAGGAGAAACTATACAAGTGAAACTTATTTAACTTCCGTTACCACATTGTTTTTTATAAGTGAAAACAAGTACAATTAACTACATTAGTACGCTTTTTAGAAAGGGTTTTCAAAATCAAATTAGAGCACGGCATGGCTTTGTTGATGAACGGCTTTACGTACACTGGAGTGTCGCACTTATTACAAAGAATGACTTCATTTGTATAAAAGGATCCTGAAAATACCTGCCTCACTTGAATGTCTTCAATTTACGCAAATATCATCCAAATATTTCATAAAGTCATCCAAAGCAGATACTATTATGTATTTTCTGTTTCATCAGTAGAGCGGTGATTAAGATGCGGCATAAAACCTACTATCGGTACCCATAAACTATCGATTTTCATCATGGAAGTTAATAGTAATGGATGTTAAAATCTGCATGTCTTTTAGTGCCATATCTTTTTTCTATCCGCTTCTAATTTGTCGCTTCTTTGTTTTATGCTGCGTTTACCATCCCCGCCACACAGCATGGAGGATTAAATGTTTCTGTTTTGTTCGATTTTAGTAAAAGTACAGTAACAGAAGTTAACTGAAAATTTGTCTGCACCCATCGTCAGCGTAACTGATTCATTTTTCTTGGCCATTTCACCTTATTTTTGGATTATTACTAGTTAATCATAAACTTCAATAGCATGTTGATATTTCAAAAGCAATAACTGCACATATGTTTTCTTTTACATCAATTTTTAATGACTCAAATAGTGTTAACGGATGTTAATAGTATTTTGGCGACATTGTATATTTGTAATTTATTCCAAATTTTGAAAATATTTCCGTCAATTGGCAATTTATGATATTTCTAATATACACTTGAAATGTTTTGGACAGAAAATTATAGCAAAAAAGCTGAAAATAGAAAACTGGTCATAGTTCAAAATAAGCAAACATGTTTGGCGACATGCAAAATTGCCCTTTTAATGTGTACATATGATCAACTTATGTCCTTCCAAATATACATAGAAGCCGTTTGACCCTTGATATACGTGAAGTGAGGTACACATGTTGATAATTAAGGAATAAAACTACCTATGATCATCTACAGCTTTCATAAACTGGCGGCGACAATGAAACATGGTCAAAGTACATAAAAAATTGGATTCACTGAATTGCTTGTCACAAGCAATTTCTTCATTTTCGACAATGTTTTCCCAAGCCATTTTTTTGTAGGGAGCCAAAAGGAGTCATTGTGTGGCAATGGGTTAAGTAGCAACAAAATGAATGTTAATTATTAAAACGGATTTTTGTAATATTTTTAAAACACACAAAATATTGAGGCAATATGAGAACTTGTGGATTATCAGCATTTTCTTCCTTTGCCTTAATGTTTTCCTAAGCAATTTCTATTAGGGCGTCAAAATCAGGTCCTGATTGTGAAAGGTTTAATCTGTATCGTCCGAAAATAGTATTATTATATATGTTTTGGTCGATTCATATGAACTTCTATTATTCAACTTCCGAATGTTTACAACCAAGCACCTCCAGTTACCGGCAAAAGAAGTCTGAAAATGGCGAGTCAAGTAGACCTACACATGTTTAGAACTGGTTTGTTTGATGAAAAGATAACAATTGAGCAGGTAAGATTGTTTGGGAAATCTTATTAGCAGTTTAACAACGCTATTCTGGTAAATAATCACCTTTCGCCCCCTTCTGCGTTCGTACCCGAATTGTCACAGTCTTAGAGAGGAGGCTGTTTATATTATTGTCAAAAATGCACATGGAACTGGTCTTACCTTTGGACAGCTCTCCAGCTCTCTCGCCTCGGGTTCGACCAGGCCGCTGTGCAGCGACAATGCTGACAAATACTTCCACTAGTAGGCAAACATGTCTGTTCTCTTGGAAGTATACTCGTTGAATGCCGGTATTGGGCAAGGGGTCTAGTCTATTACGTCACGGGTCAGTGACGTCACTTATGGCTATTATTAGTAACAGGGGATTTCCACAACACTCCTCCCCTTTTTATAGAATCTGTCGGTCCTCTGGTGGATCCGAGCCAGATTTCTAGGTCACGAAATATGGTTCGATCCAATTGTGGATCGGTCACTCACAAAATCTGTTTTTTTAGCCTGTTGATTGTTGGCGGTCTCCTTGGTGGAACCGGCTTCAGCAATGCCCCTTGCATTAAACGTTGTTACCATTGGTCCTTGCAATTGGTGTCCGGCATTTCCATAGGGACTATCTTAGCTCCAGTTGCTCGTCTTTTTGTCGACTAAATTCTCTGGTATACACCACGTTTCCTGTTTGCCAGGTCGGGCATAATTTTTACAAGCTGATTCTCTGGTATATACCACGATTCCTGTTTGCCAGGTCGGGCATAATCTATAGAAGATGAAGGCTGACATATTTGGTAGTTATAGTAGTCAGCGACGCTCTGTATAAATGTCCCTATGGTGTCCTTATAGATTTTCTGTTGGTGTTAGTTGTTGCACTTTGATCTGCCTGCCTGTCTGTTGTGTATAATTGTTTGAATTGTCTATTTGTGCAATACATTCTTCTCTGTTGATTTTGCTTCCCATGTTTACACCAACTTTCACAAGTACATGTATACCAACACTTTAGAGGATCTTTCATATTAGTTATGTGTCCATTATTTAGGTTTTATGTCTAATCTGTGGGGTCTTTATCAAATTCATTCACCAATGATCTCTAGTTCTTTCTGTTTGTTAAATATCATTAATTCTGTGTATGTTGGTAGATGATCTTGGCTTTTGATATCTAGATTGTGTACAATTGTTTTCCTTTTGCTACTAGACTGTGTCAATAGTTTGGCTGATTGACTCCCTTGTCTTAGAGCAAGATCCTCTTTGTCAATGTATCCTTCTTTCAGAATAATGTGGTGCAATGATGAAGTTCTGTCTTTTCAATCAAATAGGCCGGTGCATGGATATTATTGGATATGGGTCGTGCCTAGTGTTGTGACCCATCGATGTTTAGATACTCTGACTCATCATCTCCTTCATGGAGGAATCGGTCAAAGGCTGCACTGACTCTCCTGACTATATTATTGAACTTTCGGTCCGCCCTTTTACTTTTTCCAGCCTGACTACCCTTCAGGCACGTTTTGTGAAATTGTCTCGAAGGCACTAGTGGAGTTAGGTTCTGGTTTGTTGCCGTCTTAAGAGCGGAAAAGGCTTCTGACAGTTTATTGACACTTCGATCAAGGCTATCCATCCTTCGACTCAACCGAGATTCTTCATTTGTATTCTTTACTCTTGTCTCGTGGTCCGGGACTTTTCGCAGGCATCTGACTTCGTGTTTGGGTGTTCCATGAACTGCCTGACTGGCTTGCTGATACCATTTTACTTTATCCACTGCTTCTACCATAGACAGGGGCTTTGGGCTGATGGCATGAAAACCAGCATCTTTGTCTTGACAGCCTTGGCAAAACCGCATGATCGCTTGTTTTTCTATTTGTTGGTCTGTAAGATCCGGGTAAGCTTTTGTGATCATTTGTAGAATCCGGTCACTCCATTCCACAACTGTCTCATTTGGACCTTGAATGGCACTGTTGGCATACAGTTGCATTGTCTCCGGCATCTCCTTCCTGTCAAATCTTTTTGCCATGCGGTGCACCACATCAAAATAGTCAATGTTGGGATCCCTTTCTACCAGCCGGGTGTAGAATTCGCTGGCTTTTCCCTCTAATATCCAAGACAGTACATCTCGTCTCTCCATGGCGTTCCATTCTTCATTGTCCGCATATGTGGAAAACTTTGTTATAAATGCCAGCCAATCACTGTTTCCATCATAGCTGATCGTTGTTGGGTAGTTTAGGGAACGGTTAGAGGGTTTCTCTGACAAGGGGTGAACTCTTGGGAACATCAATGTGTTAGGTCCACCGCTGCAAGTCTGCGACCATTCGGAACACCTATAATCCTCTGTGGGTTGGGTCCAAGATGGCTTGTCAGATTCTGTATTGATCATGTGATATGGATCCCGATAACTTGCATCCGACTCTGGTGAATAAAGCTGGCTTGATGTATATCCTTGCATAGGTCCCAGTTGGTCATAAGTAGGTGACGCGTATGCCTGATATTGTCGTCTGCACACTGGTGGGTATCTAAGATTATGGCCAAATTGGTCCTCTGTATACAAAGCAGGGTGTTGGCCTTCACAGGTTATTTCCCGATGTCGTGTATGCTCCAGTTGGTCACTCTCGGAAAGTGACACAAGAATCTGTGCTCGCTTGTTGTTGTTTACATCGGCATTGTCTATACCATTTGGTGATGGTTCTGTTTTCTGTGATAGTTGTGTACGGTTTCCAGAGTCTTGACTATGTTCAGTGCTCTTCCTGGTCAATGGCTGGTTTGGCATAAATGGACTAAAGTCGACTCTACTCATGGCGACAGGCAGGTCTTTTATTCCGAGAGTCTAGAACATCTCAGGGGTAATATTGCCGCAGTGGGTTCTGATGATTATCATATTTTCAGCTATGTCGTGATCAACCCCTGGAATAATTTCCATTTCACGCACTGAACAATAATTGATGGGAATTCGCTCCATGCTGTGTTTTTAAATCAGTCAGTTCCTCTGAGGTAGCTGAACTCGACAAACTTTGTTTGTGGTCTCTTGCTATGATGAAGTTCCTTGTTGTCTGGCAATAAATGATATGTTTCTAATGAGGACCATTAAATCTTATAGATCGTGGTCCCGCACTAGTCTGAACTATGATGACTGATTCATGGGGTCCTATTTTGGTCTTGGTACTAGTGATCCTAAGCTTAACCTGCTGTTACTAGCCCTACACGCTATCTCTATCCCCACCAAATTTTCTTTTTTTTAAGGGAAAGGCCGTGGCTAATAGGCTGTAATTGTCAAGAAACACACACACGCTCAAGGCAAGTGGTCTCCTGAGTAAAGAATTACTTAAAGAATCTAATTGGTCAGAAAGACACACGCAAATTCCAAGATTATCGGTCTCTCTGGGGGCTTATTTACTATGTAATAGGGGTTTATCCAGTTGACGACAAAACTGGGAACCCGCAGTTGATGTTGTGGTAGATGTGTGTCGTGTCCGGTGTATGTTGTGTCCGAAATAGACGCCAAAAGATCTCGCTTAACTCGAGGTTTGCGGTCTAATGGGATCTGCCTTTGTTGATTTCAAGTTGAGAGACCGTGGATCTTGTTATATTATTAATATACAAGTCGGTCTAAGCTGCTATGCTGTAACTTGAAGTGCATGTTAATCAATGTAATACATATGTTAGGGGATTGTTAGTAAGTCGGAACCCCTAACCAAAAATAACCAGGATCTGTGAAAGGGTTAGTTTAATTAGTTTGTTTTATTATAGAATTATAATATTCAGATCTACTTAGTATTAATTTTATAAAGATGAAATAGTCCTCAAATAATAATCCAAAAAATATAAATTGAGCCAGGTAATTTCAAATTCAAGAAGTTGTCAATTGAAATTCAGAAAATGAACATCAAGTTTAAGAAAGATAAGTTTGATATTCAAGATGTTTTCAGATTAATCTCAAATAAAAGCTCAATTCCAAAAGTAACCATATGCAGATGACAAGTATTAAATTCATCAACAATTGAAGAAAGGATAATCTAATATTTAAGATTTGCTTGATAATTATTCACTGTAGCTTAATAAAATATACGGTAGCCTAAATCCAAGGTAAAAGGAGTACAGTAATTGAATTGTAAATATATAGCTGTATTCCTGCACTTTATTATTTTTTTATTGGATTTATTATTTTATTAAACTATTGTGACATGTTATGAAATATGAATATTGAATGAACTGATGTTGTAATTGAATCATGAAATGAAAATGAGTAGATGTAAGCATGGAATAATAAAGCTTGCTTTATTATATGTTGTTTTATTAGATTAGTTTGTTTTATTATTCCAGCTTATGTTTATTATTCTATTACTGACTATAGCTCAATAAAATATTGTATAAATCCATGGTATAGTCCAAAGTAAATGACTACAGCAATTCAAGTATAAATGTCAGCTGTGTTTTTGTAATTTATTATTTTATTATTGGATTTATTATTTTATTAAACTATCATGAGCCAGTGTGATGTAAGACGGTAAGAATAATGGATGTGGCAGTCCAGTAGTTCTTCAATTGTAACCTGACAAGGCACTCTTAAGATGTTTTTATTATTTATTTTATTTTATCTTTTATTATTCAAATTATCTTTATAATTGCCTTGTATAATAATACAAAGTCATATCAACTGTGCATAAATCAATTCACAAACCCTGTGTTAGCCAAAAACACATTTTAAGAATCCCTAAAGTTAATAATAGAATTTGAGAATAAGAATGGACTCGAGACTAGAAATTAGAATAGTGGTTTAGAACAATTTCAGAATCGCCAAACTTTCTTTCCATTCTTCTTTTTTTTTCTTTTTGAAAAGCCCAAAGAGTAAATTTGTCACCATCAAATACAATTAGCAATGAGCGGTGAGGGGTCCCGAGGAATCAAAAAGCTAGAACGAGTGAACAACTTTTTGATAACATCAGCGTTAGCAACAAAAAATCGCTTCTTATCGCAAAATTTAATTTACTTTCGCGTTTTCGGGACGCTTCCGGCTGTCAAAATTATATTTCCGGTGACCTCATTTCGCCTCCGTCAATCCCCGGGTGGTTTCGTAGCTCAGTACGAAACCGACCGGGAAAAGCCGAACGCTCAGTGGAAATTTTCCAGTCACGTGAGAAAAGCGCGGGAAAATGCATGGGCAAGATGCCGGAAATTAATCCTTTCCCAAAATGGCGTCGTTCAAACTGAAAAATTTCTGACTGGCCAAACGTAAAAATTGTCGTCCGTAAGCCGTTACTCCGAGATCGATAAATACATTTCCAAATCGAGGGTCGTGATTTTGTCCATTAACAAACAAAGCAAATATGGCAAAATAACGAGCCATTCCACCGAGAATGCAGTGGAAACACGACGAAGTGAAGCGAGTTTTTGTCACGGTTCAATCAGTCGTATTTTTATCTCGGTCAAGGTCTCTTTACGTCAAATACTCCATTTCCTCCCCGGCAAATGCAAGTAAATGATGCAAAGAAACAGGTGAATTGACACAACCGTAAGGAAGTTCCCAGCCTCGATGGGGCTTGCTCCGACTTTTCGAGAGCTGGCAACCTGCAATTTGAGTTATGGAAATTCCCAAGTTGTTGCGATTCAACGGGTTCGCGTCTGCGACAACGCCAATATTGTCAAAAATGCACATGGAACTGGTCTTACCTTTGGACAGCTCTCCAGCTCTCTCGCCTCGGGTTCGACCAGGCCGCTGTGCAGCGACAATGCTGACAAATACTTCCACTAGTAGGCAAACATGTCTGTTCTCTTGGAAGTATACTCGTTGAATGCCGGTATTGGGCAAGGGGTCTAGTCTATTACGTCACGGGTCAGTGACGTCACTTATGGCTATTATTAGTAACAGGGGATTTCCACAACAATATGATTATTGATCTCCTTTTTGTTTCAAATTAAATAAAATACCACCACATTATGGTAGAAATATGCACCGCAGTCAGTTCTTTGTTGGTAAATTCAGTGTTTTTTTTTTAAAAAAACGGTCGTTATTGGGCCCCTTTCCCCTCTCTGAGGAATATACTTTTTTCCCCCATTTTAGAGAAATTTTCCCCTCCTGGAACTAGATTTTTTCTTGCAAAGAAAAATCCAAATCATAGTTAGATTCTTGGCATCTCTAACAGTTCTAATGGTTGTTTGAATGTCCCATTATGATATGCAAGCAAGTTAAATGCATTTATAACACTGTATTTGAGAGTATAAGCATGTGTTGAAATTTCCCCTTTTTGGGCGTTCATGCGAAAATTTTCCCCCACCTATGGGCCCTGACCGCTTTCCTCCAAAATTAAAAATAAACACTGAAATTTAATCAACATCCATAATCTTGTTTTTCACTGTAAAAATAAGAAGATAAAAAAAAAAAAAATAAAAAAAAAATAAAAATATTGCAAGCGATTTCTAATCATTTCTTCATTTCCAATTTCACATATTTCGTTTCCTGTTCTGGCATGTCAAAAGTGTCAATATGTGTGAATGGGGTTACCGTTTAGATTAAAAATAACAAATTTAGAATGCCTTTACAACATCTGATGCTAGATCTATGCACACATAATTATGTAGATAATTGTTTTAATTTCAGGTCACTCCCCATAAGATGCTGATCACTGTGTTGATAGAAGAATACTGCACAATGAACAAACCACAAGCTATACAGAATTTGAATGATAGCCCGAGGGTTGAGGTGAAATTCACAGAGAGGGAGAAAAGAAACTTCATGGTTACAATACTAGAACTCTTACAGGTACATTTTTAGCAGCTGGGACTTTATGTCCAGGGAGCTAATGTCACAGCTCTAATGTTGGCGTCGCGTCCCGTCCTGTCTTGAACTTTAACCTGGTCTATATCTCAGGCACTATTAGAGATACAGCTTTAATATTTCACACATAGATACTTCTCGACAAGATCTTTCATTAATGGGACCATGACCTTTGACCTAGTGACCTTGACCTTGGAGTTTGACCTACTTTTAAAAAACTTTAACCTGGCCTATATCTCATTATATACTTAGCAAAAAAAGAAACTTTACATGGGTTTTTGAGGGTTGTAGCGTTGCTTTGAAGCAAAATAGAATACATATGTAATAATTATATGAAATGTGAAAGCAATGTCCGTGACTTTGAAAAATGTTCAGGACCATTGGTGTGAAAAATGAAGGTCAACTTGAAGGTCAAAACACAGAGGGGTCAATTTCAAAAATCACAAAAAATGACGAAATTTTCAAGTGCTTTTGAATATCATTTCTGAACGTGTAAACGCAAACCATTACTTTTAATAACGTGTGTAGCCACCATTTGCCACAATACATGATGCTATTCTCCTTCTCATCAGGGTTGGCAATCGACCGGTCAATATGAGTATTGACCGGGCCGGCAGTCAATACTGGTTTTAACCGGTCAATACTGGTTCTCATTGAATTTGTGAGCCGACAAATGGCATGATTTGGTATGTTCTGCCATTCCAAAAGACGGGCATGTCTTAAGTCATTCACGTCATTGATTTTATGGTTATTGCGAACCCGGCCCTCCAAATCATCCCACTTGTGCTAAATGGGCTTTGGTCGGGCAAAAGCGCCAGCCACTCTAAAATGCTGACACCGTCCTGTGCTCGTCCAGTGCCTGAGACGACGAGCCCAGACTAAGCGAGCGTGTCTGTGGCGGGCAGCGATGATTTGTCCCGTACAAGGTCGGCGCACTCGAATGGCAACTCTGTTTTTTCTAAGACGATTACGTATGGTCTGGGCAGAGACTCCTAGCTGTCTAGCAGTTATTGTTGCTGGGATAAATCGGTTATGCAGATGCGTTACGGTGATAAAACAGCTGTCTCTATGTGACATCACTAGAGGCCTACCTGATCTCGGCCAATCTCTAACTTCTCCAGTAGTTGCATACCAAGTCCTTAGGTTATGAATTGTTTGCTTTGAGAATCCAAAATGAAGGGCACCGTTATTCACAGACATACCGGCTCTAAGCATACCGACAGCCTGATTTCGGTCATTTTCCGATAGCCGTGGCATATTTGTTTTCATAAGAAAATGCAAACAGTTTTGTTTTTTCATTTTAGTGATAAAGAGTACGTGACACTCGATGTCAAAAAGCATTCGAAATGAACTCGGGATTGCTAAACACGAGTAGGGTGATGAAAACCGGAAATGAAAAGCGTGCAAGCCCGTGCGCTGTGAAACATCGAATTTTTTTATGCCTGTATATTCTCTATCATTTGCCAGATAAGTACATATCGATTTAATTGATATAGTGAAACGCTTTAACCATCTAAAAAGGCAATAAAAGATGTAAAATTTCTTTTTTTTGCTAAGTATAGATATAGCCTTGATATTTCACATGTGGATACCTCCTGCCAAGACCTTTCATTTGTGACCATTGACCTTGTGACCTTGACCTTGGAGTTTGACCTACTTTTGAAAAAGCTATTTTGTGACAAGCTCCTGTATAGGCGACCTACGTTGTCCGCTGACAACTCTTGTTATTACTATCAATAGTGAGTGTTCAGATTTCACCTCTGTGGTCTGTCAACAGATCAATCTTTTCCCCAGCAAGACCTGGCCCCGGTTTCTAAAAAAAACTTAAGTACATAACGTATAGCACTTTATTTATGCGGGGTCCAAATTCTGCGGTTTTTCCAGAAATCAGACAGGTTAAATTTCTGCGGAACATATTTATGCGGTTTCTCATTTTGCAGAATCAAAGATTTTATTTCTGTGCTATCAAATCAGCTTTAGTCAGTATCAGATATAGTTTGAAAGATGATGCTTACTAAATATTCTAATTGCTCCGTTAGGGTAAAGGGATAATCCCACTCATGTACCAATATCTA
This sequence comes from Fragum sueziense, assembly GCA_963680895.1. NCBI lineage: Eukaryota > Metazoa > Mollusca > Bivalvia > Cardiida > Cardiidae > Fragum > Fragum sueziense. The sequence continues at coordinate 47,903 of CAVMGG010000471.1, forward strand.
TAAAGGCGTTATCGGAAACAAAGCCGTATACAGATAGGTGTGAAAGGACAACGTGTCAAACTATTACCAATCAGTCAAACTTGTTAAATCATTGTTTATTGATGAACTAGAATGTCTTATCTACACCTAAGTTTAAGCCGTAGTTACACCACCTTTTGATAGGAAAGCACTAGAATGACAACAACATCTACATTCAGGATTAATATTCTGCAGATTTTATTTCTGCGGTGCCATACACGACCGCAGAAATAGCAGAAATAAAGTCCCCGCAGAAATAAAGTGCTATACGGTACTCATGAGTACATGTTCAACTTCAATGGAAAACTCTTCAACGTTAAAGGGTATTCGATTTAAGTTTATATGGATTTCGTGTGCTTTAAGTATGGTACTCAGATTTGAGTCTGAGAACGTACTTAAGTTTTTTCGAGAAACGGGGCCTGGTTTTAAAGCCCTTAATAGAAAAAGGCACTGGAAAACATCGAGACAAAAGAAGAAAATGCTGATAATCAGCATTTTCTTCTTTTACCTCAATAATTTCTATGGCCGTGGCCATGGCGCAGTTGGTAGCGCATCTGCCTCTCATTGGAGAGGTCCCGGCAAATCGCGGCAAATACCCTTACTGACAAAATGTCACCCATCAATGGTTTGATATCGTGAACCTATGTGGGGGAGCAGCTGGAGGCTCGGTAAAGATGTTGTGGTAGTACTGGTATGAGAAACGCCAGGAATCCATGGTTAGGTGCTCCAGCTGCCGCGATATGACCTTAATAGTTGAAAACGGCGTAAAACCCTAGTAAATCGAATCAATAATTTCCGTACTATCATGTACACAGATCCCCTATCTTTGTCAACACCCATTTTGATAGCCCGAAAGTTGAGATAAAATTCACAGAGAGGGAGAAAAGAAACTTCATGGTCACGATACTAGGGTTACTACAGTTATGCTATTGACGGTACTTTGTGTAAAGATCAAAGGCAGGTTTTGAAAGCACTGAGGGAAAAAAGAACTTGCTGATAATCAGGATTTTTATCCTTTTCCCTTAATATGTACATGGCTATGTTATGCACAATTTACATATAGATTTTTTTTTTCAAATTTCAACCAGCTTGAAATTATGTTGTTTGAAAAATGGTTAAATCAATTATGCCACCTGAATGATTTAACCATTTTAATGTCAATTAATCTGCATAAAACATTATGGGAAAAGAAGAAATTGCTAAAACTGAGCAATTTATTCTTTTCCCATTATGTTTCAACTTTTTATTCACAACTCTTTGCATAAACACTGATAAGGTTCATCATTTCTTATAAATTTTACCACTACAGCTTCAGGTTTCCTGTGGAGAATCCTCATGCCTTAACCCATTACCAAACAACAAAATTTTAGACTTGTCCAAATTCAACGATGCTGCAGACAGCATTTTTTAATGGATAAAATCTAAAACATTTTGGTCTTTCTGGGTAGAAAACATTGTGGGAAATGAAGAAATTGCTTGTCACTAGCAATTTCTTCATTGTCCACAATGTTTTCCAAAGCCATTGTGTTATAGAGTGTTAATAGGCGTCACTGAGTTGTAATGTGTTAAAGCATTTTGTTTTATTATTCAGACAACAGATATGTTATTGAAGGAGCTTTGTATAAAGATAAAGAGCAAGTTGAACCAACAGTTATACACAGTTTTCATGAAAAGGTACAGTATGTTGAGCACATTGGAATGTATTCTCTATAGAGTTTATCACTCATTTTGATAGATTCAAACTCTGTCATAACGGCTAATGCTATCAAATTTGATATTTACTATATTGTAATGTCAATTACTGCATTACTGTTGTTATTTGGCATTATCCAATAAAAGTCTGCTCATCTTGATTTAGACTTTAGCAGGAGCTATTGCATTTGGAACATCTCAGACAATTCTAAATATAGTATTCCAAATGGAGATATTGCAGCTATTGCTCCAATCGAACAGCAATAGTGTGAGCTATTTGACGTCATTTCCGCAGCAATAGTCTGACTATTGGAAAAAATGTGGTCGGGCCATCCGAGCCATAATTACGTCATTTGGAACTACTCAGATAACAGCGGACCAATCAGTGTGGAGGAAACAAAGATTTTGATTGGCTAACTCCAAAAGGGGAATTCAATAGACAGAACAGCGCTGTTCCCAATGACGGTTCCCAATAGCTCGAGCTATCGTCTGACCAAAAGTCAGCCCTATTGTGATTACTCACTCGGTCACACATCCAAACAATGATAATCACTCAATTAAATCGAATTTTGGTTAATGATTGTAAATTGAGGTGTCCAGCTATGTAAATTTAAGATTTTCAAATTGGACTAGTCTAACATGTGTTGTTAGGGAAAGCATTAACCCATTACTGCACAGTGACGCCTTTTGACTCTCTAACAAAAAAGACTAGTGAAACCATTGTTGAAAATGAAGAAATTGCTTTTGACAAGCAATTTCTTCATTTACAACAATGTTTTCTAACCCAAACTGGAAAGATTTTCAAAATTTTATCAACTTAAAATTGTCGTCTGCAACACCTTTCAAATTGGAACGGTAAAAAATTTGCCGTCTGGAAAAGCTTTAAATATTTATTCCTCAGGTTGCAGGAATTCTATGATGAGGGTGTTGGAGCAATCAAGGATCATTTTGAAGACATCAGATTTCTGTTTAGTCCAAATACATCAGACAATCAACCACTAGTCACCAAGTCCAGTGTGTTAGGTAATATTTTGCTTAACCTTTTCCGGAACAGCACAATTTTAGGGTGATCCACTTCAAAAACTGCCATAAATGACAAAATGGATGTTATTGAGGATAGGATTTGTGTAAAATATGGCTTATAAAATATTGAGACAAAAGGAGAAACTGCTGGTTATCAGCAGTTTCTTCTTTTGTTTCAATGTTTTCCCAAGCGTTTTCTATTAGGGACGTCAAAACCAGGTCTTGTTTGGGAAAGGCTTAAGTTATCTTGCTAAAAATGTCAGACTATATATGAAATGCAAGGTTATGATTATGTCTTGCTCTTGTGTTTTGCAGAAAAAAAAAAAAAAAAAAAAAAAAAAAAAACAGCAACACTAGTTTAAACTTGACAGTGAGAGCAACATCAAATGTTGAGTAGATGGTTCGGTATTATCAAATTGTCACATATTTTAAATACAGAAGTATTGCAGTATATACTTAAAGGGACATTTCATTCCAATTTCAATTTTTTAAAGTATGTCTTGATGCCAAGATTGATTATTCTAATGAATATAAATACTATTATTTTTTAAGTTGTTGCCAATAAGCGAGAAACACACATTTAAAGTTGAGGCATAATCGATAAATTGCATATAAATCGGAGCTGTTGTCCACAACAATTTTTTTTCAATTTTAACACAAAAATATAAATTTCTGGTAAACGGCGCAATATTTTGGCCTGAAATTTTCAGAGTTTTCATAAGGAAATATGCTCTTTCAGATAAAAATAAAAGTAAAATTTATGACAAAAAATTCTGAAATGTCACTTTAATCTAGTTATCATTTATAAATAAGATTTTATATACAGGATTTTTCTGCCACTTGTATTTGTTTGTCATGCACACATGTAGGAATATTTTACCTTTATTCACTTGAGATGATCAACATTTTCTTTGTTTCTATAAACATTTTCTTATCCATAGAATTTTATGTTATTATGGAGTGGGTTAATGCTGCTGCAAGTTTCATGTTAATTATCAAACAGGAAAAGAATTTATCAAAGTAAACAGTGACGTAATTACAGTCTCTTATATAAATGTTTGTACAAATGTTATTATAGGCCGGTGGCCTTCATTATTGAATAAAATGTTGTATTGTATTGTAAATCAAACAATAGTTCTTCGTAGGTGTTAATATAAAATCTCGCAACTACGGCTAGATTCAAACCGTAGTTACAAGATTTTAGAACAACACCGACAGTTTATCAATATATAACAATAAACCTAGTCTATTTTTAGCACAAAATTCATTGCTATTGGTTTGCTTCAGGATTGTATATATATATATAAGAAGAATTATCTTAGAGTTTGAGTATGGAGCTGAGTTTTGAGTTAGATTTTTTAGCTCGACTTTTCAAAGAAAATGAGAGCTTATACTGTCACCCGGGCGTCGGCGTTGGCACTGCAACAAAGGTTAAAGTTTTTTCAAACATCAATAACTTCCATACTATCAAAGGGATTCAACCCAAACTTAGAATACTTATTCTCCATCACTCCCTCTACCTTACTACCAGGGCCCATAACCCTGGCTCCACTATTTTTGGAGTTATGCCCCCTTTATACTAAGCAACTTAGAAAGTCGAGCGCGCAGTCTTCGGACAGCTCTTCTTTTTACAATGGGTGGCCGTGATCAAAAAGTTCTCTGCTCCAAGTGCTTACATGTGTTTGTCCAGTGGGGGAAAATAAATTCATATTCCAAAGTATAATTGAATGAAACATTACAGGAATATACTGTTTTAACCCTTTCCCAAACAAGACCTGGTTTTGACATCCCCAATTTAGTATTAAAAACGCTTGGGAAAACATTGAAACAAAAGAAGAAACTGCTGATAACCAGCAGTTTCTCCTTTTGTTTCAATTTTTTCTATGCCTTATTTTACACAAACCCTATCTTTAATAACATCAATTTTGTCATTTGTAACAGTTTTTGAAGTGGATCGACCTAAAATTTTGCCGTTTGGGAAAGGGTTAAACTATTTACAATTTGTTTCAGGTTTATACATCAGAAGAATCATCCTTGAATTTGACAAACTCACATTTTGTCAGATGACAGACCTTCACATGAAGTTTAAGAATTATTACACTGAAGCAAATCTCAACAATGGTTATGAAGAAAGCCAAGACCTGGGTGAATCATTGACAGATTCAGTCATGAGCCTTTCTGGCGTACGATTTAGTAGGCAGGGAAGGTCTCTTGATCCATTCCAATTGACAGCAGATAAGTAAGTCACAGCTTTCTCTATTTTGATCCTTTTCAATTGTAAAAACGGTTCAAGACAACAAAATGGATGTTCAAAAATATAGGATTTTTGTACAACCTTGCACAGAAAAATTTGTGGCAATAGAAGAAAATGCTGGTTATCAGCATTTTCTTCTTTTGCCACAATATTTTCTCAAGTCTCGATACTAGATTTTGTTTTGGAAAACTTGAGTAGAATGTGAAATAAATTGAAGAATTGTTTCACAGAAGCCAATCTTAACAATGGTTACCAGGAAAGCCAAGATTTAGGTGAATCATTGACGGATTCCGTCATGAGTTTGTCGGGCGTGTGATTTAGTAGACAAGGACGTTCACTTGATCCATTCCAACTGACTGCAGACAAGTAAGTCACACTAATCTGCTTCTGTAAACTTTTGCTCAAACTAAACCCTTTCCCAAACAAACCCTGGTTTTGAAATCCCTTGTAAAGACAATGATGGAAAACATTTAGATAAAGTGTTGAGTAAAAAATGCTGATGACTAGACCAGACCTACAATGAATATTTTGAGAACGAAGATCTTAGATAATGATTGACAGATTCCCTTATTATGTTGGGAGTTAGATTTAGAAGACAAGGGCAGTTACTGCAGATAAGTAAATCAAAGTTTTCATTGGTTAGTTTGGTTTCTATGAAAATTTGATACAAATGTCAAATGAAATCTTAATAGTAATATTTAAGACTAATATTTTAAGGATTTTGATCTGCTGATCATAATGATTCTGATTTATTTTGTTCAGGAAGGGACTAGATCAGCAGGGAGGTTTTAACTCACAGAGGCAAGCAGAGTACTTTATCTTGAGACAGGTAGGCAAAGTTATCAGAAAACATCTCACAAACGTTTACTTCTAACTTTTGCAAATAGGAATTAGGATAATTATGTTCATATGGACAAATTGATATTTCTTTGAGGATAAGCAATTTTATGCAGCTCAACCATTTCTTAAACAACAAAATGGTAGTTTAGTTGAAATTACTCTCTTAGAACGCCGTTCAAACGTTTATAGTACACATGTTAAATGATAATGAATCATGACCCCTGCTTGGAGAGTAAGTTGAAATGTAAATTTGTAAAAGTCAATTAAAATGTTACAAAATTAGAAAATCTGTTTAATGTTAGCAACCTAGCATAGAAAATATTGAGGAGAAGAAAAGGGGCTTGTAATCAACATTTTCCTCTTTTGCCTCAATGTTTTCAAAAGCTTTCTCTGCTAAAGAAGTAAAAAAAACAGACCTTGATATGGAAAGTTTCCGAAAGGGCTAACTCAGCTTTTTCATTATGAATAGTTTTTTCGGTTACATCTGTGTAAAAATCTTTCACTAAGTTTGTAACAATCATACCTTTTAATTTCAGGCGTTTCTGTTTCAACACAATGAAAATGAAGCTATGTCTGCCACAGATCTACAAGAAAAGATTCTAGAGATGTTGAAGATGAACCCAGAAATGGCAGAGGCGGTGAGTATTTCTTTTCTTTCAATATTTCATAGTGTCATCAATCTTTAGAATGACCTGCTTCACAATCTCCTATGTAGGCTTGTTTTTATTTCAACACAATGAGAATGAAGCTATGTCAGCCACAGATCTACAAGAAAAGATTCTAGAGATGTTAAAGATGAACCCAGAAATGGCAGAGGCTGTGAGTATTCTTTTTCTAGCAATGTTTTGCTTTATGTTAATGTGTGAACAAGTTAATCCATTACCAAACGACAAAATTTTAGGGTGGTCCAAATTGAAAGATCCTGCAGTCGACAGTTTCAAGTGAATGGAATTTTTAATATTTAGGTCTTTTTGGATGGAAAACATTGTGGGAAATGAAGAAATTGCTTGTCACAAGCAATTTCTTCATTTTCCACGATGTTTTCCATTGCCATTACTTTGGGGAGTCAGACGTTTTTGTTTCAACACAATGAGAATGAAGCAATGTCGGCCACAGACCTACAAGAGAAGATTCTAGAGATGTTAAAGATGAACCCAGAAATGGCAGAAGCTGTGAGTATTCCTTTTCTTGCAATATTTCATAGGTGTCATCAATCTTTAGAATGACCTGCTTCACAATCTCCTATGTAGGATTGTTTTTATTTCAACACAATGAGAATGAAGCTATGTCAGCCACAGATCTACAAGAAAAGATTCTAGAGATGTTGAAGATGAACCCAGAAATGGCAGAGGCTGTGAGTATTAATTTTCTTGCAGTGTTTTAGCTCATGTTTAGCTTGAAAAAAAATGATGTTTTCAAAACAAAACAATACGTGTTTTTGATGTCACTAACAGTGAAACTAATTGGAAAACATTTGAGAGAAAATAAGGAAATGCTGTTTACCAGCATTTTCTTCTTTTCACTCAATGTTTTCCATACCATGACATTAAAAAATTCAGTATTTAGTAAAATCACATCTTGTAATTTGCAACGGTTTTACATTTTGATTTCACAACTTGGCTGCACTGTCAACCAAAAATATTTTTTTCATCATAAATGTTTTCTGCTCTAATTAAGTTTGTCCATCTTTAAAGGGTAATATCATAGGCGTCTGATTCTTCTTTTTTGCAAAACAACATAATTGAATGAATAATTTTAGTTAAAACATTTTTCAAATTATGAATGAAAAAAGAAATTATTCAAGATTTTAATTTTCCGTATTGTAATTTGTGCGTAAAATTATCTCCCTTGTAAATTACTTATAAATTACTTCCCTTAGGTCATATTTTATATTCATATGACCGGGGCACTTGATCGGTCACGTGACTAGTGACGTAATTTTCGAAGTAGAATATGACACTGAATTTCAGCGATATAAGTTTGGTTTATTGGGGGTTTACGCCGTTTTCAACTACTATCTCGTAATGAAGTGATCGTTCTAGAGTAAACGGAGGACACGCACGAAATGATTGAAATATTATCATATTTTTTTTGAAAAATGAAGGAACGAATGGGGTTTTTGTGCAACCTAGAAAATATTGAAAAGAAAATCGCAAAATTTAACATACTCACCATCACATCACCATTTTGATACGATTTCCTCACTAATTAGCAAAAACCATGATATCTGATCACTCGATTGTCGATAAATGACACAATTTCAAACACGTATCATTGTGGGACGGACGACTTTTTTTTTTAATTCTTTCAACTTTCGCCGTCCAGTGATGGGTTAATAAGATGACACGATGGCGTCGAAAATCCAGTTGATCGTATGACATTGACCAATTTTACATCAGTCAATTACTTTAGACATCATCAAATTTTATTCCATAATCAAGGAAATCAATTCCATTGTTCGTTACTAAGTGTGAAAAACAGATTAGTCAAACGGTCTTAAAAAAGAATTTGATGACTTCTTAAAAATTGGTATTTGATTTTCGGTGACGTTTTCATTTGAATTGACAATTAATCAGGATTTCATTCAACGATATCGCTTTAACCCATTCCATCACAATGACTTCCCCCCTCAAAAAAAGGTTGTGGAAAGCATCGTGAGAAATGAAAAAATTGCTTTTCTTGCATTTCCCACGATGTTTTCTACCTCCACCACACACAAAATAAAATAGAAATAATAACAATAATTCTCTTGAAATTGTTGTCTGCAACACCTTTGATTTCAGACGAGACCAGAGTATTTTTGCCGTTTGGATATGGGTTAATCCTTTCCACAACTACAATGTTTTAGAGGTTTCCAATTTCGAAGCTACAGAAGATCAATTTGATATTGATAAAGAGAGAATTTATTTGCAACATAGCGAGGAGATTCGGATTGTTGAATCAAAAAGGGAAAACTATGATCGTTTTATAATTGGTTTTCACAGGATCATATGTTTTAGAAAAGGGCAATATAATTTTGAAAACTACTTCCAATAATTGCTGTACTGAGTAAAGGGAGCGAATATACATGTGTTTTATGACATCTTTGACACCCGCATGTTCATTGACCAGTATCTTACACCAGTTTTTGTAATTAATCAGCTCATTATGTAATAAGGTGTTTATTTCCAATTAATGTATGTAAAGAAAATCTATTAATGCTATTTTCGATTTTAATCATTTTTCAAAAATGATCCTTTTATTTTCGATGACACAAGGAAACAAAAAAACAAAAAATAAATAAACGAATAAAAATAAGAGAGAAAAGGATTAGATGCTGAGGTCACCATTTTCTCCTAACCTTTTAGCAATACTTTGATATCTCATGATAATTAAAAAATTGCCCAAACAGTCTTAATTTAATCGCCTGCAACTCATATTGATACAATATTAAATATATCAAAACTGTTCGATAAATGCCTAAAACGATCTTTACGCGCTCTCAACTCTTTCCCAAATAGCACAAATTTAGAGTTCAAATTTAACGACCCTGCAGATAACAAAGGGGTGATGATAAAATGGGGGTTCTCTATTTGTCGCGGAAAATATTGAGACAGAAGGTGATCACGTCGATTATCAGCATTTTCATCTTTGTCTCAATGTTTTTACCAAGCCTTTTTGAGCGTCAATACTAGGTTTTGTTAAATGAAAAATTTAGGGGAAAACCAACACACATAGATTGTATTTCTCTTCCACTTCATTTTTTTTTCACTCACGAGATAATGGCTTCGGCAAACATCATGGTAAAAGAAGAAATTGATTTAGACAGGCAATTTCTTCCTTTATACAATGTTTTCTACCAAAAGAGACAAAAAGTAAATACCATTCACTTGCAATTTTCGTCTGCAACATCTGAATTTAGACCAGCCAATTCTTAGCCTTTGCCTTGGTAGTGGGTTAGATGAAACCCTGTGAATTGAAACAATGCCTGTTTCGAACGACAGAGAATATTGAATTTTTATTTAGGAGCAGCACTCATGAACACGCAATTTTGATAATTATGTTTTAGCACTGCATTTGGATAAAAATTTGTTTGTCATCAAAATTTGCATAATCTTTGAATGACATGACGGTACAAATTAAGTAGAAGTTGTACGGTCCTGGTTCAATCTCAGAATCCACTTTCGTTTTCAATTTGATTTCCTCAGAAAAGCAACTGTATACTACATGTATAATGTTTTATGGGTTACTAAGTGAACATTGCAATCGTAAGTTACACACAACAGGATTTTGAAGCGATATTCCCATAAACCTTTATATCAGACCACTCGATTATCGATAAATGACGCAGTTGTCAATGTAGACAGGTTCGACTATTTCGTATCCAAGGATACATAATCCAAGGGAAGTAATTGATGTGGCATATTTTGTGTATTGGTAAAATCGATAATTTGGCTGCTGGTTTGCAATGCGTTAATGCTTTCCCACACGTAATGACTTTTTATGCCCCCGATAGGGAGGCATCATAAATTTGACTTGTCCGTCCGTCTGTCCGTCTGTCCGTCTGTCTGTCCGTCTGTCTGTCCGTCCGTCATTCCGTCCAAAAACTTTAACATTGGCCATAACTTCCTTATTACTTAAGATATTCGCTTCATACTTTACCACAACATTCCTTGGTAGATTACCTTTCTGTAGGCACATACTTTGGTGACCTTGACCCCTGGATGACCTTGACCTTGAACATAGATTGGCCATAATTTAAAATCAAAGCGGTGTCGGGGGCATTGTCATCTTACAGTGACAGCTCTTGTTTGTATTGTTTTTTAAACCATTTCCGAGCGATTTATAAGGATGAACTGCGAACTCGTAATTTTTTTGAGGTTATCCTTTAATGTTTTCAAAACAAAACAATTCTTGTTTTTTATGCCACTAGCAGAAAACCCTTTGGAAAACATTTTAGAGAAAAGAAGAAAATGCTGTTTACCAGCATTTTCTTCTCTCCCTCAATGTTTTGCATACAATAACTTTAAAAACTCCTGTTTTTAGTAACATTAGTTACATCTTGTCATCTGCAATGGTTTTGCATTTTGATGTTTGAAGCCAAAATGTGTTATTTGTTGAAGGGTTAATATACTCTTTATCATCTCTTTTTCAGCATTTTCTCAGCTATCTCAACAATTTGAGAGTGAAGGAATATTGTACAGCTTTCCACAACTTATTCCATTACTTTGATAGAAAGACTGCAGTGACAATAGACCCTGGTCAGAGTGCGCAGTCTGCCAAGGCTAAAGAAGCACAGATTCATCAGCGCTATGCTGCACTCAACTTGGCTGCCCTACACTACAGATTTGGTCATAAGTAAGTACCTTTTGTATGTCTAAGTAGGCAACTTTGTGTTTTGTCCTGCTATTCATAGTGTTCTTTGTAATTAATAAACTTTATTCAATGAATTTAGGAAATAACTTTTAAACTACAATAGACATCAAGATGCTGGTTCAAGATTCCTAACTGAGAATTTATAACTTAATTGAGGTTTGTATCTTGGTCATGCAGGGTAAGGATGCATAATTTGCTGAAATCTTGATTTTTAACTAGAAGTTATGCTTAAAATATCACCCTTGACTTACTCTAATAAATTAAAGTACTATGTCTGAAACTTTGTGAATCTGTTAACCCATTACCATACTATGACTCCTTTTGACTCCCCACAAGAAAATGGTCTCGGAAAACATGGTGGAAAATGAAGAAATTGCTTGTGATAAGCAATTTCTTCATTTCCCACAATGTTTCCTACCAAAAAAGTCATATAATTTCCAAATTTCATCACATTGAAAATGTCGTCTGCAACTTCTTTGAATTTGGATCAGTCCAAAATTTTGCTGTTTGGTAATGGGCTAATGAAACAACAAATTCTGTGATACTTTGTGAATCTGCTAATGAAACAACAAATTCTATACATTCATATTTCTGCAGTTCAACCATGCATGTGTTTTTCATTTTAGAAAAGAAGCCCGAGCAGCAATCAAGGAGGCAATAATTCTGGCACAAGATATGAATGATCATGTTTGTCTGCAACATGCTCTGGTAAGGGACTTTTTTGTCTCTGTATCATTATTATGCCCCTGCATGGAAAGACGTGCTGCAAGTTTTACCAAAACTTTTAGGACAAATGTCTCACAAAAACATTAAGGACAAAAGTCACATTTCTAAGTCTTGAGAAAGGGGTGTATCTGGTCCTAAATTTATCACGAGACATTGGTAATACAAAAGTACATCTAAAATGCTTTGATGAAAATGGAGCCTTGGAGCATATTTTCGTAATGTGTCTGGCTTTCTGTCTTGATTTCTTATCTACTCAACTGAATGTGAATATTTACTAAAAAATGCTTATTACGTTTTAAGCTTAGCCTGATAACTCTGTATAGTGTATCTAGGTACTGTTCATCAAAGTGCATCTTTTGGTACCAAGGGGAAGAACATTCATCATGGTCAAGTGTCACAGTCTGACGAAAGAAAAGCAAATTTTTTAGATGGTTTGGGTGTTGGGCGACATTTGTGATTCACAAACACATTCTTACTTCATGTAAACAATGAAATCGTACAAGCTTTAAAAGATATATTTTCTGAAAACAAGCATCATACATATGTCATATATTATGACAATGATCTGTTCTGCCTCTAAAGATATAATATATTATACCTTGTGCTTTTCTTCAAGGGCTGGTTACAGAGACTTGGAGGTCAAGGGTCAGCCAGAACTGAGAACCAGCTAGAGAGAGCTGTGGCTAAAAGTCTGGAACTTAATTTACCTGTAAGTTGTTTTGATTTAACCCATCCCCACTCAGTGACACCTTTTGACTTCCCTCAGAGAAAATGCTTGAGAAAACATTGAGGAAAATGAAGAAATTGCTTGTGACAAGCAATTTCTTCATTTCCCACAATGTTTTGTACCACGAAAGTCGAACAAATTCAAAATAACATTTTTACTTGAAATCGTCGTCAGCAACATCTTTGAATTTGGACCAGTCTACAATTTTGCCGTCTGATAATGGGTTAACTATTTGCCTTATATAAAAAGGGTTTAAGCATTGGCCCTTTACAGAGACTTTGAGGTCAATGGTCAGCCAGAACTGAGAACCAGCTAGAGAGAGCTGTCGCTAAAAGTCTCAAACTTTACCTACCTGTAAGTACTATCTTTTGGTTAATGCCCTTATGCGTACACATGTATCATCTTTTCAAAATTTATTCCTATTGATTGGTTCAGTACAGTGGTAACATACTTAACCAGTACCTTGTCTTGCTAGATCAATCCTCCATCCCTGCAGTCTGTTAGATTACTTGAATAGGACTTCAATGAAGTTTTGTTCTTGATATGACTTTATTGTTGCGTACGAAATGATAATTCATCTTAATCTTCCACAAATAGGACCTAGAGTTTTGTCTGGTATAAATAGTTTGTGACAGACTACTCTCAATATATCTTGAGCTATATCAAATACACTTCTTATTTTTGATGTCAAATATTTTCTTTTGTTAGTCCTTTCAAATAAGACTGTTCTAAAATTTTGCTGTAGTGGATATTGCTAATCATTAAATACAAATCTAAACCTTTGCTCTATATAAACATTTTCAGGAAAAAACAACAACATAATTTGGATTTTTTTAAAATAAGTCTAGACTGTAGAATTCGGCCATTTTGATCGAATTGATTGAATAAATGAAATTTTAGGCTGTTAAATAAATTCTACTTTTATGTGTTGTGGTTTTCTCTAAAACTTGAAAAAATATGATTGTAGGTAATTCAAAATGGCAATAAGAAAGAATATGTTTACAATTTATTTTACAGAATTTAACATCTATTGGAATTCAAGCATTTGCAAAACACAATGCTTTTGCAAAGGCAAAGCCATCCCAGTAAGTAAAGATTACTTGATTATTTCAAAATTGTAAGATATAGTACTATGGCTGAGAGTTTTCATGTCTATGCCATTGCAATCATGTGCCGATATATGCCTCAAATTTGTGGATAGGGCATTTTGTTTTGCACTGTCGTTTTTATGCCCTAAAGACTGTTATATTTTGCCAAGACCTCTCATTTGTTTGCAATAACATGAACCTTGGTAATGGTTAAATATCAAGGTCATGTTCTTAAATTAAAATCAATTTGGTCAAAATTTAGAAAAGTCCAATGTGGCATTTGATAACACCATGGGTCCTGATCAGCCTGATCAGGGCCCATGGTGTTTTTTAAAGCTTCAGTATGACCAGTAACAAGTTTTAAATAACAATTTTGATCGTGAGCACACTCCACTTGGGCACAGGCTGATATTGAAATGTATTTGAACTCATTCTTTGTCACTTTTAGATTTTACAATTGTTCTGATTATCAGGCAGACATGCTAACAATTACACTGTTGAGGACTGTCCTATGTTTTTATGTTCAACTTGTACATATCGTCGTTGTTAATGCAAAACCTCATATCTCGTTTTTGGAAAAATTTTAAAGGGGAGGGGAAAAGGTGTAATAACTTTCCCAAAACTGAAATGTTTAACTTGAAATTTGGACATAATTGTTCACAAATAATTTGTCATTAATACTGATCAGTAAAAATATCTCAAAAACTGCAAGAATATTCTTTAATTGGACATAAAAGTCTGTACTTTGAAAATCGTAAGAATTGACATACAAGGTTTTGCATTTACACCAACGATATGCTTATTAGTTTAATTTCCTTTCAGAGTATTTGAGTACCTACAAAAAAGTGATATTCTAAACTGTCAACATTCACAGTCAGGCTTTATGTGTACAAGTTTTGCTAACAAAGCAGCTTTGTGGACACTCTATGGAAAAAGGTTTGTGATTTAGTTAATGTGTTGAGGTTTTTTGCACAAATATATCTCAAAGTGGGTTATATTGCCATTCAGAGTATGCTTTTTGCTTAGTTTTTCATGGAAGTACATCATCCCTTCCAGGCTATTCAAGTTACTGTTATTAAAATGTCAGACTTGTAAAAGATCTAAGTACCACTTCAAAAAGAATTTCTTGAAACAAATGGACAAAGTGTCCAAAACTATGCAAACAGCATTTGATGTGTTTGTCTCTTTATTTGGTTAATAAAGGTGAGCAACATGAAATATGGTAAAGTGATCCACTTGCTTATCATACATGTATATTATGTAAAGATGTAATAACTTTTGTTTCCTTTGAATTTTAGGGAAAGCACCTCTATGATGAGTCAAATGATTGTCAATTTGGATACAATGGAAAGTGGTGTGTACTTTAATGGTGAATCGTTGTGTATTGCTATTTGTAATATGGCTCGCCTCCATGCTGATGCGGTAAGATTTATTTCTGTTACGATATTTCACTGTGATAATGTGGATTTATTTTTGCTTCGGGCAGGTTTTAAAAGTAAAAGAACAGTCTGCATTTACATGCAGACTGCTCTTAGTCTGTTCTATCTGCAGTTCTACGTATCCATTTAAGATCTGTATGGATAGGGATTTCATTTTATGTAAATTAATAAATAGTCATTTATATTATAACAATATTTGATACCAGCCTTTTCTCCTTTTTACAACATTTTCAATGTTTATTATTGTTCATATGCCTGAAGTGTCGTAATATGTATGACATATTCACTTGCATAGTTTAATGCTAATTGAAAAAATCAAAATCAACATATTCTTTTATGGTTCATTTCCTCATTTTTCAGGGTGAATACAATTTATCCACAGACCTTATAAACAATGCCAAGAAACGCTTTCCAAAACAGACCCAGTTTGCCAACACTTGGATGAGGGTTGAACAAGAAATATTGTTTGATCGATTACTATTGAACAGAAAACTGGCACAAGCTGAACAAGTCATCATAAACCTGAAGGCTCTTGATCAGATGGAAGCTGATCTAAGGTATTTTGATTAAAAATTGCTATGTCTTCACTAAAATATAAGCCTAATCATTTTTTGAGGCTGTAATATATTGATGCTTTTCCTCGAACCTTGCAGCTGCAGCTTAAAATAAGCTGCAGTTATGAGGCTTTTAAAGATAAGCAACATACATATTTTTTGAGTGATTAAATCTTTCCAAAGATGAACAAATTATAATAAACCTCAGGCTTTAGATCATATGACAGCAGACTTGAGGTATATTATACAAAAATTTAGAAAAGTGTTTACTGATATATAAGACCGTGCCCAAATCAGAGAAGCTCCATCTTTGTTACCTGTTGACTTAGATTTATCTTTGATTTTTGTTCCCCCCCTTCACTGCAAATATTGGCAAAGACAGTACTTAAAATAAAATGTTAGAACATGATTCCTATATAAAATTAATATTTCATTACATACCTAAACTATCAACCCACACAATTTTTGTCTTAATCAATTTCATTTTGTCAACTATAAAAATGTGATATGCTAAATGATTTTCAGTTGTTTTCCTATGTATTTGTAGGAATGCAATTCTGAACAAAGCTAAAGGAGAGGTGACCCTATCCCTCAATCAACTACATTCACTCTTAGACAAGTGTTCAACAGAAAATCAGGATACTCCAGTCTCCCCAGATTTCAGATGCAGGTTAGAGGATTTTTTTTTTGTGATCAAATTTTGACATGGTAAAACATAATTTTTTTTAGAGGTACGCGCCATAAAGAACCAATTTGAACATTTGGTGATGAAAACTGTTATACACTTATGCACAGTTTCCCAATTCAAAAAGTTTTAACCCTTTCCCAAACGACAAAATTTTAGAGTAATCCACTTCAAAAACAGTCACAAATGACAAAATGGATGTTATTAAAGATAGGATTTGTGTAAAATATGGTACAGAAAATATTGAGACAAAAGGAGAAACTGCTGGTTATCAGCAGTTTCTTCTTTTGTTTGAATATTTTCCCAAGCCTTTTCTATTAGGGACGTCAAAACCAGGTCTTGTGTGGGAAAGGGTTAACAAAGAATCATTTCTCAAAAACCAATCATTCAATCATTCAAATGTGATTAAATAACTAATATTAAGTTATTAAATTATGTTTTGTGCTGGATTCTTAAATCACCAACGAAACTTTATTTACAAACTGCAAATGCAGCAAATTATGCTCTGTTGTGTTTAAGCTACATTGACAATTTACATTTTACAATGTATTGTAGAATCAATTTACTAGTTTCATTTTGGCATTGCAGGGTACTTTTAACGTTGACAGAGCTATATTCACAAACTGGTAATCCCGCAAATGCCAAAACCTATGCTTTAGAGTGTGTAACCTATGCTGATAAAATTGTAATGATTATAAATCTATAACTTACATTTCCTCATTGCAGAGTACTTTTAACATTGACAGAGTTATATTCACAAACTGGTAACCCTATGCTTATAAAATAGTTATGATTATAAATTTATAACTTACATTTCCTCATTGCAGAGTACTTTTAACATTGACAGAGTTATATTCACAAACTGGTAACCCCACAAATACCACTACCTATGCATTAGAGTTCATCACCTATGCTGATAAAATAGTTAATGATAAAATATTTATGATTATAAATCTATAACTTACATTTCTTCATTACAGGGTCCTTTTAACATTGACAGAGTTATATTCACAAACTGCTAACCCCACAAACGCCACAACCTATGCATTAGAGTGTATAACCTATGCTGACCACCATCACTTGGAATACCTAAAATCTCTAGCTACCATGCAACTAGCTTATATACAGGCAAGTTGCTTTACTATTCACTCTTTCCCAAACAACAATAATTTAGAATTTTTCAACTCATAAAGAGTTGCAGACGATAAAATTAATGCCAACTCATGTGTAAAATATGCACTAGCAGAGAAAACCTTGAAGGAAAAGAAGAAAATGCTGGTTATCAGCATTTTCTTCTTTTCCTTTAAGGTTTTCTAAACATACATTTGGGTCAACAAAAAGAGTCTTTGTTTGTCCTTTTGAATTGCCCTATTGCTTTTATGAATCAAAATTCAAATGACCTAAACAAAAGGCTTATTCCTTTCCTAAACAAGACCTGGTTTTGACATCCCTTATAGAAAAGGCTCGGGAAAACATTGAAACAAATGGAGAAACTGCTGATAACCATTAGTTTCTTCTTTTGTCTCAATATTTTCTGTGCCATATTTTACACGAATCCTATCTTTAATAACATTTATTTTGTCATTTGTGGCAGTTTAAGAAGTGGATCACCCTAAAATTTTGTTTGGAAAGGGTTAAAAGTGTATAACCTATACTGACCACCATCTCCTTGAACATCTAGTCTTTAGTGACCTTGCAGCTAGCTTATATACAAGTAGGTTCACTTTGCAATGTACTGTAGTATGTACTCTCTTCAAACAGAGTACATTACCTCTTCGTTTCAAAAGCTATGATGAAATGATACTCTGTTCCCACGGGGGCATTTCACATTTAATCTCGGGGCCTTAGTGGGATTTCGTTATCCAATCATTGGCGATAAACAGCAAAATAACTGAAAGATCTGATACAAATTTTCATTGGCTGCATCTCAAATTACAATCATCAGCCAAAAATAGAAGCGACATAATTATGCAGACCACAATTCATAGATTAACCTGTTAGATGTTATCACTGTTTACATGAATGATCGCGCGTGTGAGATAAAACTGAACGATTTTGATTTGATCATTCAAATTGTGTGCTATAATTAGATTATGACTACCAAATAGTCAGTTGAAGTATCAAAAACGGCAGAGGTCGTATTTTGATGATTTAATCAATAGACCTCAGCTTTGGAGAGTATGTAGTATGCTGCTTTGACCTTGATTAACCCTTTCCCAAACAAGACCGGGTTTTGACGTCCTTAACAGAAAAGGCTTGGGAAAACATTGAAACACAAGAGGGCCATTGGCCCTGAAGCGCTCACCTGGTATAATATAACTTTTTGTATACCAATTTTCAGGTTGATTGGACAAAAAATGTGACCTCTAGAGTGCACACAAGGTTTTACAAAGATTTTACCTCATGACCTAGTTTATGACCCCAGATGACCCAATTTCAATCTTGTCCGAGAATTGATCAAGACAATCATTCTGAGCAATTTTCAGGTTGATTGGGCAAAAAATGTGGCCTCTAGAGTGCACACAAGGTTTTTTGTCGAGCCCGCTTGCGGTGAGCTCGACATAGTTGTCACAATGGCGGTTCGGTGTATGTGCGTTAGTGCGTTAGTGCGTGCGTGCGTTAGTGCGTGCGTGCGTTAGTGCGTGCGTGCGTTAGTGCGTGCGTCCGTCCGGATGGAGCTTGTCCGGGCCATAACTTCACCATGGATGGAGGGATTCAGAAATAACTTGGCACAAATGTCAAGCTCAGTAAGGCGGAGTGTCGCGTGCAAGAACCAGATTCCAAGCTCAAAGGTCAAGGTCAAACTTGGAGGTCAAATGTCAAAAATGAGAAGATTTTTGCTTGTCCGGGCCATAACTTCACCATGGATGGAGGGATTCAGAAATAACTTGGCACAAATGTCAAGCTCAGTAAGGCAGAGTGTCGCGTGCAAGAACCAGATTCCAAGCTCAAAGGTCAAGGTCAAACTTGGAGGTCAAATGTCAAAAATGAGATGATTTTTGCTTGTCCGGGCCATAACTTCACCATGGATGGAGGGATTCAGAAATAACTTGGCACAAATGTCAAGCTCAGTAAGGCAGAGTGTCGCGTGCAAGAACCAGATTCCAAGCTCAAAGGTCAAGGTCAAACTTGGAGGTCAAATGTCAAAAATGAGATGATTTTTGCTTGTCCGGGCCATAACTTCACCATGGATGGAGGGATTCAGAAATAACTTGGCACAAATGTCAAGCTCAGTAAGGCGGAGTGTCGCGTGCAAAAACCAGATTCCAAGCTCAAAGGTCAAGGTCAAACTTGGAGGTCAAATGTCAAAAATGAGATGATTTTTGCTTGTCCGGGCCATAACTTCACCATGGATGGAGGGATTCAGAAATAACTTGGCACAAATGTCAAGCTCAGTAAGATGGAGTGTCGCGTGCAAGAACCAGATTCCAAGATGAAAGGTCAAGGTCAAACTTTGAGGTCAAATGTAAAAAATGAGTTGATTTTTGCTTGTCCGGGCCATTCCTTAACTTGGCACAAATGTCAAGCTCAGTAAGGCGGAGTGTCGCTAAGTATTTTCTGAATCTAGAATGTTTTCTCTACCTTACAATATTTTCGTTTTCCAAATACGACATCGGATGGACTTCTGCTTGGTCTGGTATATTTCTCGGAATTTGGTTTTATGGACTTAGCATAACGTACCTTTTAGCGTGACGGGTCACATATGTATACTCAAATTAATCCATTCTGGTATCTCGTTATAAATACATAGACATGTAATATTTTGTGAACAATAAACTGTCTCACCATGATCCCCATCATTCCAACTTATTTTGTCCCCACTTTTACAACGCCATTGTAATGACAGCTGTAGACATAGGTATGGTCTTCTTTCTTCAAAATGAGCGGGCTCGACATGTTGCCCTTCGGCATCTAGTCTAAGATTTGACCCTGTGACCTAGTTTTTGACCCCAGATGACCCAATTTCAAAGTTGTCCGAGATTTCAACAAAACAATCATTCTGAGCAAATTCCAGGTTGATTGGGCAAAAAATGTGGCCTCTAGAGTGCACACAAGGTTTTTCTAAGATTTGACCCCGTGACCTAGTTTTTGACCCCAGATAACCCAATTTCGAACTTGTCTGAGATTTCATCAAGACCATTATTCTGATCAATTTTCAGGTTGATTGGGCAAAAAATGTTACCTCTAGAGTGCACACAAGGTTTTTCTAAGATTTGACCCCGTGACCTAGTTTTTGACCCCAGATGACCCAATTTCAAACTTGTTCGAAATTTTATCAAGACAATCATTCTGAGCAAATTTCAGGTTGATTGGTCAAAAAATGTGGCCTCTAGAGTGCACACAAGGTTTTTCTAAGATTTGACCCTGTGACCTAGTTTTTGACCCCAGATGACCCAATTTCGAACTTGTCCAAGAATTTATCAAGACAATCATTCTGAGCAAATTTCAGGTTGATTGGGCAAAAAATGTGGCCTCTAGAGTGCACACAAGGGTTTTCTAAGATTTGACCCCGTGACCTAGTTTTTGACCCCAGATGACCCAATTTCAAACTTGTCCGAGATTTTATCAAGACAATCATTCTGAGCAAATTTCAGATTGATTGGGCAAAAAATGTGGCCTCTAGAGTGCACACAAGGTTTTTCTAAGATTTGACCCAATGACCTAGTTTTTGACCCCAGATGACCCAATTTCGAACTTGTCCGAGATTTCATCAAGACAATCATTCTGAGCAAATTTCAGGTTGATTGGGCAAAAAATGTGGCCTCTAGAGTGCACACAAGCCAAAGGTTGACGCACGACGGACAACGGACGACGCACGACGGACGTCGGACACAGCGGTATCACAATACCTCACCATGAGCACTATCGTGCTCAGGTGAGCTAAAAAGAAGAAACTGCTGATAACCAGCAGTTTCTCCTTTTGTCTCAATATTTTCTGTGTCATATTTTACACAAATCCTGTCTATAATGACACTCATTTTGTCTTTTGTGGCAGTTTTTGAAGTGGATCACCCTAAAATTTTATCGTTTGGGAAACAGTTAAAACAAGAGATTTCACGCTAATCAAAATCCATCCATAAATTTAGAAGTATTTTGTTCAATCCACCTTATGGACAGAGATGACACCGAAATATTTCTACCTACGGTGCCATATGAAATTACATGTAACAATTGAGAGCACTGAAGCTTTTGTGTTTTACTAACACATTTTATTTGTCTAGATTTACAGTAATGAATATCCTTTCTTTATTTAGTTTCAGTTACAACTCCCAGAACAAGCTCTTACATTATTAACACAAGTTTTACATCGGGTCCTGTCACATGGTGCTGTATATGATCAAGGGAGACTACTCTATTGTTATGCTAAATGTCAGGTTGCTGCAGCGGCTAAATCATCAGACAGAAATAAATGTAAGTGTACTGTATTTGTTGTACTCTGCAAACAGTTTATAGCTCTTTCAATTTTACCTTAAAAGTTTCTCCTGTTTTAGCAAAACATTTGAGGGTTCCTATTTAGATTTATCAAATTCAATTTTATTCAATTAAGCATCCTCACATACATAATATCCTTAAAAGAATAATGGTAATATAGCTCATCTTAGAGCGAAAGCTGCATCATTCTTTTATTTACCTGAGCCAGGATCTGGAAAAAAGTCACTTAAGGCTTTTGAGCTCAACATGGTTCCAGATCAGTCTGGGTATACACGCAGTCTGATCACGAACCATGTTGTTCTCTAATGGCTTCTTCATGGTCTGTAGCATCTATATGAGAGTAACATGGATCCCAGCCAGACTGAACCTAGTCACAGCATGATATTGAAACCCAGTTGTCTCAAATGCTATAAGGGACGTTTTTCCAGATCTTGGCTTATTGTTATTTGCAAGACTTTATCTCTTTCCAAAAGAGTAATGATGACCCTAGTCAATGCTGGTTTAGAAAACCTTGAAGAAAAGAAAATAATTTGATGGCTCAGCGCAAAACGGTTGTAACTGCCTATAGACTTATAGGCAGTTACAACTGTTTTGCTCTGAGCCATAATTAATTTATCAATTAATACTAATGATCAGCATTTTTAGCTCACCTGAGCACGATAGTGCTCATGGTGTGGTATTGTGATACCGCTGTGTCCGTCGTCCGTCATGCATCGTCCGTCGTCCGTCAACCTTTGGCTTGTGTGCACTCTAGAGGCCACATTTTTTGCCCAATCAACCTGAAATTTGCTCAGAATGATTGTCTTGATGAAATCTCGGACAAGTTCGAAATTGGGTCATCTGGGGTCAAAAACTAGGTCACGGGGTCAAATCTTAGAAAAACCTTGTGTGCACTCTAGAGGCCACATTTTTGCCCAATCAATCTGAAATTTGCTCAGAATGATTGTCTTGATAAAATCTCGGACAAGTTTGAAATTGGGTCATCTGGGGTCAAAAACTAGGTCACGGGGTCAAATCTTAGAAAAACCTTGTGTGCACTCTAGAGGCCACATTTTTTGCCCAATCAACCTGAAATTTGCTCAGAATGATTGTCTTGATAAAATCTTGGACAAGTTCGAAATTGGGTCATATGGGGTCAAAAACTAGGTCATGGGGTCAAATCTTAGAAAAACCTTGTGTGCACTCTAGAGGCCACATTTTTTGCCCAATCAATCTGAAATTTGCTCAGAATGATTGTCTTGATAAAATCTCGGACAAGTTTGAAATTGGGTCATCTGGGGTCAAAAACTAGGTCACGGGGTCAAATCTTAGAAAAACCTTGTGTGCACTCTAGAGGCCACATTTTTTGCCCAATCAATCTGAAATTTGCTCAGAATGATTGTCTTGATAAAATCTCGGACAACTTAGAAATTGGGTCATCTGGGGTCAAAAACTAGGTCACGGGGTCAAATCTTAGAAAAACCTTGTGTGCACTCTAGAGGCCACATTTTTTTACCAATCAACCTGAAATTTGCTCAGAATGGTTCTCTTGATAAAATTTCGAACAAGTTTGAAATTGGGTCATCTGGGGTAAAAAACTAGGTCACGGGGTCAAATCTTAGAAAAACCTTGTGTGCACTCTAGTGGCCACATTTTTTGCCCAATCAACCTGAAAATTGATCAGAATAATGGTCTTGATAAAATCTCGGACAACTTTGAAATTGGGTTATCTGGGGTCAAAAACTAGGTCACAGGGTCAAATCTTAGAAAAACCTTGTGTGCACTCTAGAGGCCACATTTTTTGCCCAATCAACCTGGAATTTGCTCAGAATGATTGTTTTGTTGAAATCTCGGACAACTTTGAAATTGGGTCATCTGGGGTCAAAAACTAGGTCACAGGGTCAAATCTTAGAAAAACCTAGTGTGCACTCTAGTGGCCACATTTTTTGTCCAATCAACCTGAAAATTGATCAGAATGATTGTCTTGATCAATTCTCGGACAAGATCGAAATTGGGTCATCTGGGGTCATAAACTAGGTCATGAGGTAAAATCTTTGTAAAACCTTGTGTGCACTCTAGAGGTCACATTTTTTGTCCAATCAACCTGAAAATTGGTATACAAAAAGTTATATTATATCAGGTGAGCGCTTCAGGGCCAATGGCCCTCTTGTCTTCTTTTCCATCAAAGTTTTCTACACTATCATGTTGGGAATTATACACGAGTTAAGACTTAAATTCGTCGTCTGCAACTCCTTTCAATTTGGACTAGCTTATAAAATTGTCAAATAGGAAAGCATTACATAAATTTGTTGTCTTCATTTCAGTGTTACAGAGCAGTGTTAACCTAGTCCAGACTGCCATACAGAAATTCCAAACAGTCGAAGCTCATCTTAGAGTTAAAGATGCCACATATTTCTTACATAGACTTTACTACTTTTCCGAACAGTGATGCCCGTTGACGGGTGACCCTACTTGATACCACTCTAGAAAACCTCGCAGGAAAAGAAGAAAATGCTGATAATCAGCATTTTCTCCTTTATCATCAAGGTTTTCTATGATTTTATGTCAGGATTTCTTATAGGAGTTATCATTAATATTGTCCGATGCAATTACTTTCACGATAGATTTGACTGTAATTTCCGCATTTGGGAATTGGCTAATTGCATTTTCTTTTACATTTCAGTAAAATTGTTTTTGGTCATTCTCATTTCAGTGTTACAAAGCAGTGTAAACCTAGTCCAGTCTGCCATACAAAAGTTCCAGACAGTTGAAGCCCATCTTAGAGTAAAAGACGCCACATATTTCTTAGCAAGACTTTACCATGATATGGGAAATGTTAAAGAGAGAAACAGATATGCTTGTCAGTTTAGAAATTTAGACTCACAATATTTTACACAAAGTCCATCAGAAATCAATGTTTTGTAAGAAAATGACAATTTCCGAATCTTAAAAATTGAAAGAAATTGCAGTCATAAGTTCCAGACCAGAGACCTATTCCTTCCAGAATCACGGTGGATAATCACGTGATACAACAATTTAAGAAAATTTTTAACAGTTTTGTTAATATGGAACGGATTTGAATTCGGTTTGAAGCAGAGAATGTGGACAGACGTCACACATTAGATGGCCATGGTGGATTTTTGAAAAATCAGCTGTTAAAAAAAAATTACTGAAGATCAACCAAAATTTTGGTTGATCTTCAATAACCTTTTTATCAGCCGATTATTCAAAAATCCAACATATCCAGCTTATTCCTGCCATTTTTCCACCTCTGCTTCAAACTGAATTCAAATTGGTCAAGTATTAACAAAATTATTTACAATTATTGGAAATGTTGAGTCACATGATTATACACTGTGAGAATGTCAAAGGCTAATTTAACCCTTGAAAGTTTGTAATTCTTGAACAAGTCATTTAATTTTAAAGATTCCAATCAAGATATAGTTTGACATTCCCAGAAGAAATAGTTTGATAAACTTTGAGTGAAAATAAGAAATTGTGAATAGTCAGAAATTTCTTCTTGTCTCTCAATATTTTCTTTTCTGTTTTGATATCAAAAATTTTGTTGTCGGCAACTTCTTTCAAATTGGACGGGTATAGAATTTCGCTGTTAGGATAAGGTTTAATGATGAAAAGCATATTGTCACTTTTCGACGAAAACTTCGTTACTGAAGCTTAAAACAACCTGCAGTAACAAGGTTTTCGTTGAAAAGCGATATGATTCTTAGCAAAATACCACGATTGTGTTCAAATGGCCAATAAATATGTACAATGTTATTGGTTTTCATCTTTTTTTTACACGCCCGAAGGGTCGTATTATGTTATGGCCCCGCTCGTCCGTCTGTCTGTCCGTCTGTCTGTCCGTCCGTCTGTCCGTCCGTTAGCAATTTCTTGTGTGCGCAACTCCTCCTACAGTTTTGATCGGAATTTGATCAAACTTGCCACAATTAATCTCCATGGTGTCTAGTTGTGCACCTCGCTTAGGGAATTCAGATAACTCTTTTCGTTCTTGAATTATCTGCCCTTGAATTAAAAAAATGCCCATTTTCTTGTGTGCGCAACTCCTCCTACAGTTTTGATCAGAATTTGATGAAACTTGCCACAATGAATCTCCATGGTGTCTAGTTGTGCACACCGCTTACGGAATTCAGATAACTGTTTTCGTTCTTGAATTATCTGCCCTTGAATTTAAGGAAAAATGCCCATTTTCTCAAATATGCCCATTTTCTCTTGTGCGCTACTTCTACAGTTTCAACCAGAATTTAATCAAACTAGCCACAATGAATCTCTATGGTGTCTTGTTGTGCAAACAAAATTGTGATAACTTTTCATGTTTGAATTATCTGCCCTTGATTTGACAAAATGGCCAATTTTACTGACAAGCCCCTCTCGGGCGTATATGCGCCGCTCTGCGAAGCTCTTGTTATTTTTTACATTTCATTAATCATTTACAAATAACTCTATACAGTTTAATACGTTAGAAAAACAGACTGGACTGTTCTTGGTAGAAAAAGTTTTTTGAAAATATTTTGACAAAAGAAGAAATTGCTGATTAATCAGGAATTTCTTCTTTTCCCTCAATATTCTCATTCTGTAACACAACCTTTTCTGCTTCTTAAATCCAATATTCTATTATCTGACATTCTTTTCAAATTGGACCAAAATTATGTCATTTTGGAAAGGATTTAAGCATAGTGCACATACATAATGTACTCAAACGAGGCAACATTACGAATTGAGTTATCTGGGCCCCCTCTCCAATTTGTAGAAAAAGGCTTCAGTGATTTTTATGGTATTTTTCATGCACCAATATGGTTGGAGGCCACTGGAAAACATGGGCCCTCTCTAAAATCAAATGTCTGGAACCATGCATGTCCAGTCACATAACTTTCCACTATTCCTTTCCAATATAAGAACTGGTTTTGAAGTCCCTACTTGGCAAACCATTGGCAAATATTGATTCAAAAGAAGAAATAGCTGATAATGGGCAAATTTTCTTTTTACATCAATATTTTCTGAGCAACATTTTACACAAAACCTCTGTGTTGTGAGATTATGTTTGTTGTCTGCAGCAATTTTCCGATTGGACCACTATAAAACAGTGCCATTTTAGAAATGCTTTACCCATTCCAACACAAGACCTGGTTTTGAACTAGAACTGTCGCAAAGCGGACAAATACCCCCCACTAGCACCTTGTCACTGGAAAAGTGCTATAGGTCAAAAGGTTATGTAGTTTGAGCACGGAAACGAATTTTAAACAAAGTCCAACTGTGACCTTGACCTTTGACCTTGGAGACCCAAAAACAATAGGGCATCCCCTTGGATCATGGGCAACAACTGTGTAAAGTTTCATGATCCTAGGTCAACTAGTTCTCGAGTTAGAGCACGGAAACGGATTTTAAAAAAAGTCCGATTGTGACCTTTGACCTTGGTGACCCAACAAGAGCCGTCAGAGACGGACAATGCTCCCCGAATAAGGCATTGTCACAATAAATGTATGCCATGCAGAGCTAACATAAAGCTAACAAATGTTAAGCCCCCTTTTTGCATGACATAATTTTTATACAGAAATTTCTTGTAGTTTATTGTCAAGGGCATCTCATCGATCTGATTTACTACTCAAATATGAAATTTCATCAAATTCTGACCATTAGACTAGGAGAAATTAGAGAAAAACTGTATTTGACCTTAAGTCCCCTTTTCCCATGACGAGGCCTCAAATCCAAAAACCGGGAAAAGTACATCGGCATTATGTCATAGGGAGTTTACATGGTAAGTTTCATTTGATTTGGCCCAAGGGTTATGGAGAAATCACTTCGGACGGACGGAATGACGGACAGACAAAGCGGCGACTATATGCTCTCCCTTCGGGGAGCATAAAAACAATAGGGCACCTCCTTGGGTCATGGGCAACAACTGTGTAAAGTTTCATGGTCCTAGGTCAACCAGTTCTCGAGTTAGAGCACGGAAATGGATTTTAAACGAAGTCCGATTGTGACCTTGACCTTTGACCTTGGTGACCCAAAAACAATAGGGCACCTCCTTGGGTCATGGGCGACAACTGTGTAAAGTTTCATGATCCTAGGTCAACAGGTTCTCGAGGTAGAGCACGGAAACGGATTTTAAACAAAGTCCAATTGTGACCTTGACCTTTGACCTTGGTGACCCAAAAACAATAGGGCACCTCCTTGGGTCATGGGCAACAACTGTGTAAAGTTTCATGATCCTATGTCAACCGGTTCTCGAGTTAGAGCACGGAAACGGATTTTTAACAAAGTCCGATTGTGACCTTGACCTTTGACCTTGTTGACTCAAAAACTATAGGGCACCTCCTTGGGTCATGGGCAACAACTGTGTAAAGTTTCATGATCCTAGGTCAACCGGTTCTCGAGTTAGAGCATGGAAACGGATTTTAAACAAAGTCCGATTGTGACCCTGACCTTTGACCTTGGTGACCCAAAAACAATAGGGCACCTCCTTGGGTCATGGGCAACAACTGTGTAAAGTTTCATGATCCTAGGTCAACCGGTTCTCGAGTTAGAGCACGGAAATGAAAAAGTCTACGGACGGACGGACAGACAGAGACATGGTGAAACCAATATACCCCCCTCTACTTCGTAGGTGGGGGGTATAATTAACTAAGAAAATAGGCTTGGATAAACAATGAGGCAAAAGAAGAAAATGCTGATGACCAGCATTTTCTCCTTTTGCCTAAATATTTTCTGTGCAATATTGTACACAAATCCCATCTTTTTCAATGTCAAATTTGTTGTTGGCAGCAACATTTGAATAGGAAGGGACCACCATGATTATTGCCATTTTGGAAATGCTTAACCCATTACCACACAATGACTCTTTTTGACTTCCTACATAACAATGGCTTTGGAAAACATTGCGGAAAATGAAGAAATATGGCTTGTAACAAGCAATTTCTTCATTTCCCACAATGTTTTCCAACCCAAAAGACCGAAAAAGTAAATTTTCTTTCACTTTGAATTGTCGTCTGCAATGTCATTGAATTTGGAAAAATCCAAAATTTTGCCGTCTGGTAATGGATTAAGAGTCTTCTACACCACCAACTGTGCTTACATGGCTTTGACAACTGCAAAGCCAAGGCATATGATTTCTGACTTGCCCTTCTTGAACACAATCTCAAAACATTTTTTCATCAAACTCACTAAAACTTCCACTAAGCTAATGGGTTTGCATGAATTGTTATTGTTTGTATTCTAACTTCATTTAAAGGTTTATGTTTCTCGTTCACTGGAATATTTTCCAAGGCGTCTAGGGTGTCAAATCCATCTATTGTTCTGAAAAAGAGAAAATTACAAGTTTAACCTTTTATAACATTCAACTGCTATGGTCATATTGTGGTGGATGGAGCACCTAACCGTGGATTCCCGGGGCCCATATTATCAATGGTCATACAATTATTTTTGCGCAACAACTTGTAACAACAAACCTGATTGGGCCAACATGATTTCTTGTGCAATCAAATGTCTTCTAAAAGAGTTAACACAAAAACGTGATCGTAAGATCATTGATAATACGAATGCCTGGTATTTGTCTCACCAGTACTACCATAATATCCAATTCGAGCCTCCAGCTGCTCTCTCACAAAGATTATTTACACCCATTGGTGAGAGACAAACAACTTTTGTCAAATGTCAGAAGGGATACTGGCCTAGTGATACCAACTGAGCTATCCTGACTTGGCCCTTTTATTCCAATTTGAATATTGGTTGTCTACTAGAATGGGGTTTAGACCTCTTTCAAAAACTAATATATCCAGAGCCATGTTCTTTAGAGGGAGATTTTTCAAGATATCTTAAGATGTTTTCAATAAAGAGTTTTTAAGAACTAGTTTCTGATCGAGTGTTCTAAATGCTCCATACTTCATACAAATGAAGTCATGATGACATCATTTGTGTGAAGTATGGGACATTTCCATAGTACCATGGAGCATTTGGACCAACTCAGTCAATTGTCTCTTATGTTGTCTCTACAGAGTTAACCGAGGGGTTCCGCACGAAGTATAGGGTATTAATGGGGCCTCCCATTGAGCGTCTTAAAAATCTTGCCCCTTAAGAACGCTTTATCCTAAATATCTTAAGAAATCTCAAGATATCTCAAGAAATCTCGCTCTAAAGAACGCGTCTCAGATATCAGCTAGAGCACCTAACCATGGATTCCAGTCCATTCTCTCACCAGTACTACAACAACATTATACCCAATCCTCCAGCTGCCCTCACCCACAAAGGTGTATGATTAATTGATTATCCAACCATAGGTGGGAGACAAATATCAGGAGGGATCAAACTGAGACCTCATGAGTGACAATTCGATGGGCCACAAACTATGCTATGGTCGCCACCTTTAATCCAAAATGAAAGCTGCTGAATGTATGAATGGATGGATGTTAATAATGATATTTGTGTACAATATAGCTAATAAAGGCTAATGGAGTTTTACATCCCACTCAACTGCTAAGGTCATATGGAGACGGGACCTCGGTTTAAAGACTCATCCGAAAGACTGCAGAGGCGGGGATCAAACATGTGACCCCTGTGCTACAAGTCTGGCTTGTTACCACTGCACTAAATCCACCCCTGTGTGTACAATATAGCCCAGAAAATATTTAGGCAAAAGGAGAAAATGCTGATATTAAGCATTTTGTTCTTCTGCCAACCTTTTTCAAGCATTTGCTATTATTTGCAAGACATTAAAGGTTTTGTTTGGAAAAGGTTTAATTTTGTCATCTGCGGCAGCTGCCAAATTAAAGCACTCTAACATTTTGCAATTTGGCAAAAGGATTAACCCTTTTCCAAATCAGAACTGGTTTTGACGTCCCTAATAGAAAATGCTTGGAAAACATTGAAACAAAATAAGAAACTGTTGATAACCAGCAGTTTCTCCTTTTGTCTCAATATTTTCTGTGCCATATTTTACACAAATCCTATCTTTGATAACAGCCATTTTGTCTTTTGTGGCAGTTTTTGATGTGGATTATCCTATAATTTTGTCGTTTGGGAAAAGGATTAAAACACTTACTTTCCAAATACTGTATATTTCATGTCTAAATGTGGTTGTTTGCTGTATGTAATAAAGAACTGTGATCCATTTGTGTCTGGTCCATTATTTGCCATGGAAACAACGCCCCGAACTGTGTGCTGCAAACAGAATAGAACAGGAATACATACATGTAGTAAACAAGTTACAAAATTGTCCTAAAACACTGTTGCTGTTGGAAAAAAGAAAACCTTACATATAAGAGCATGCAGACACAAAATTTAATATAAAGAAAATGCAAACTTACATTTCTTTGTCTATCTGGATGGAAAGCATTGTAGAAAATGAAGAAATTGCTTGTCACCAGCAATTTACTCATTTTCTACGATGTTTTCTCAAACCATTTATCAAGTGGTGTGCCAAAAAGCATCATTTGTAAGAATTATTTAAATCAAAATGTGACTGTTTGCTGTATGTAATAAAGAACTGTGACCCGTTTGTATCTGGTCCATTATTTGCCATAGAAACAACACCCCGAACTGTGTGCTGTAAACAGAATAGAACTGGAATACATAGTAAACATGTTACAAGGTTGTCTTAACCCATTACTACACAGTGACTCTTTTTGACTCCTCTAAAGTAAATGGCTTGGGAAAACATTGTGGAAATGAAGAAATTGCTTGTGACAAGCAATTTCTTCATTTCCCACAATATTTTCTACCAAAAAAGACCAAAAGATTTTAAATTTCCTCAACTTAAAATTGTCGTCTGCAACATCTTTGAATTTGGACCAGTCCAAAATTTGCCGTTTGGGAAAGGGTTCAAACACTGTTGGAAAGGAGAAGTTGTTACATATAAGAAGTATGCAGACACAAATATTAAGAAAATGTAAAGCTTACATTTTTCTGTCAATCTGGATGGAAAACGTAGGAAATGAAGAAATTGCTTCTCACAAGCAATTTTCTCATTTTCTACGATGTTTTCTCAAGTCATTAATCAAGTGGTGTGCCAAAAAGCATTATTTGCAGGAATGGGTTAAAACTTAAAATCTAAATGTGGTTGTTTGTTGTATGCAATGAAGAACTGTGACCCATTTGTATCATGGTCCATTATTTGCCATGGAAACTACACCCCGAACTGTGTGCTGCAAACAGAATAGAACAGGAGTATATGATAAACAACTAAACATGTTACAAGGGTGTCCTAAAACACTGTTGGAAAGGAGAAGTCATTACATATAAGAGCATACAGACACAAATATCAAGTAAATGTAATTTTACAGTCGTGGATCTGGATGGAAAGCATTGTAGGAAATGAAGAAATTGCTTGTCACAAGCAATTTCCTCATTTTCTACAATGTTTTCTCAAACTATTTATCAAGTGGTGTGCCAAAAAACATTATTTGCAGGAATGGGTTAAAACTTAAAATCTAAATGTGGTTGTTTGCGGTATGTAATAAACAACTGAGACCCGTTTGTACCTGGTCCGTTATTTGCCATGGAAACAATGCCCCGAACTGTGTGCTGTAAACAGAATAGAACAGGAGTACATAGTTAAACATGTTACAAGTGTCTTGACCCATTACTACACAGTGACTCTTTTTGACTCCTCTAAAGCAAATGGCTTGGGAAAACATTGTGGAAAATGAAGAAATTGCTTGTGACAAGCAATTTCTTCATTTCCCACAATATTTTCTACCAAAAAAGACCAAAAGATTTTAAATTTCCTCAACTTGAAATTGTCATCTGCAAAATCTTTGATTTTGGACCAGTCCAAAATTTGCCTTTTTGGAAAGGGTTAAAACACTGTTGGAAAGGAGGAGTTGTTACATATAAGAGCATACAGACACAAATATTAAGAAAATGTAAAGCTTACATTTCTTTGTCTATATCTGGATGGAAAGCATTGTAGGAAATGAAGAAATTGCTATAAAAACCATTTATCAAGTGGTGTGCCAAAAAGCATCATTTGCAGGAATGTGTTAAAATCTAAATGTGGTTGTTTGCTGTATGTAATAAAGAATTGTGATCCATTTGTGTCTGGTCCATTATTTGCCATGGAAGCAACGCCTCAAACTGTGTGCTGTAAACAGAATAGAACAGGAATACATAGTAAACATCTTACAAAATTGTCCTAAAACACTGTTGCTGTTGGAAAAAAGAAAACCTAACATATAAGAGCATGCAGACACAAAGTTTAATATCAAACATAAAATTTTGTGTCTGCATGCTCTTATATGTTAGGTTTTCTTTTTTCCAAATAATAAATGTTTGAGAAAAATAAAATTACATTTCTTTGTCTATCTGGATGGAAAGCATTGTAGGAAATGAAGAAAATTGCTTGTCACAAGCAATTTCCTCAATTAATACGATGTTTTCTCAAACTATTTATCAAGTGGTGTGCCAAAAAGCATTATTTGCAGGAATGGGTTAAAACTTAAAATCTAAATGTGGTTGTTTGCGGTATGTAATAAACAACTGAGACCCGTTTGTATCTGGTCCGTTATTTGCCATCGAAACAACGCCCTGAACTGTGTGCTGATAGGGAAAAGAAAAAATAGCGAAGTGTGTTGGAAAAGAGAAGTTGTGGCACTTTGTCCATGTTTTAGAGCACTGTGCACTTCACCCCATTACCCAGACCATGATATTTCAGACTTGTTCAAATTCAAAGATGTTGTAGTAGTCTAGGAGCCAGGTCCTGGAATGGAACTTTTCTTGCAACCGGTGACCTATAAAATTTTGAGTGGTATTTTTCAATACATTAGGGTTCCATGCTTTGGTTAAGGGTGGATGACATGCTTAAAAGTGGTAGGATTTTTTTTAAATCAAGGTCAAAGGTCATTCGGTGCACTTCTCATACATACCTCCTAAAATATCCCATAACTTACTCATTTATTAAGCTAAAACAATTATTTTGGTATCAAAATAATGCTAACGACTTGTACTTTGACTTACATGAATAATATACAATTTCTTGATTTTCAATATTTTTGAATATTCATAAATATAGCAAAAATTGGCTAAAAATCACCAAAATAAGTTTTGTCTACAGGTGAAAAAAAGTTTTAAAAATACCAAAGGTATGTTTTTGTGTTTGAAATCATACTTAAAAAATGCCCAGAAACCTGTTCTTGACTTATATGTATTTCTTCACAGAATTAGTCTTTAGCTTAGGCTTGTAGTCATAGGTAAAAGTGGGTGGGGTAATTTTTCCCGAAAAATTACAAAACATGCAAACATTGATGTAACAATAAATCTTACACATAAATGTGATGTTTTATTAGAATTTATTGTTTTAAAACATATTTGCAGGGATTTGTAAAGCTTTTAATGCATATTCCTGAAAATTAATTAGAATTTTAAGAGCCAAAATAACAATTCAATAAAACAGCATACGAGATGGATACAGGTCATATCAACACCACAATGTAAAAATAATGACCCTTAATGAATATTTATCAAGTATCTAGTACAATTAAATAAAACAAGACTCAGATTAGCATAGTCAGCAGCTGAAAATATTCCTCTTTCTATCTTACGGGTAAAGGACATCAAAAAGACCCATGGATGCCAGATTTTCAGGAATCAGAACAGCATGGGGATTGTCAGAATTTGCTTTGTTGTGTAGTGCATTGCTTTTATAGACCCAAAAGGAAAGCCATTTAAGAGCTGGAACTAAATTTTTCACTATCAAGGTTCAGTGTCACATAAATGTTACTATAAATATAAAGTGCGGTTAGTTAATTATATACACTTAATTTAGAAGAACAGACTTGATTTAGAAGAACTAAATGAACTTCATTTGAAATTTCCTTGTGCAGAAATGATCTAGCTATCCAGGTTGACCATTCCATACAATATTTCATAAACATATTTTCTATCGTTTTGTATGTCCGACAACCTAGCATGGGTCACTTTAAAGATAATTACAAAAATGCCATCATTGCCATGCTTACACCTGGAAGCCTTACGAGAACATTCGAATATGTATACATAAAATGTAATTTGGAACAGAATATTCCATTCTGAGAATACATACCAATATCATCAGTCTAGAATCTAGAAAGTTCTGATGTGTGGTTATGAAGGTCTCAAACAGTAACCATGAACATGTTAGTATCGTATATTCGTTTATGTACATGCCTTCAATATGGACAACAGAGGATCTGGTCTTTGAGATTAATTAATTTTGTGACCCAATAAGTTTTAATTGTACAAGAAATTGAACTCAATAGGCCCTATATCTCTTATTATGCAAATTATTTATTGCATGTGACATTTTGTTACGAGTAAATAGTAGAAAATAAAGATAGGCCTACCACAATTGTTGATCCATCCTTCACAATCCCATCATGATAACATAACTTTGTTTATTGATTCACGACTGTAATGCGTATTTGAGTAGACACAGAGAAACTTTTGGTTTAAAAAAGTGGAAATCTTTGGACCTGTGGTTGTTCTAACTCCACAACAATATACCTGACAAAAATCTGGACAATGTTTTACTTATTACATATGGCTAAAACTATTCCTAGTAAATCGTGCATCTTCCATTTGTATCTATATCAAAGAAATCATTGAATCTTTCCCAAACAAGACCTCGTTTTTACGTCCCTATGAGAAAATGCTTGGGAAAACATTGATGCAAAAGGAGAAAATTCTGATTATCAGCATTTTCTCTTGCCGCAATATTTTCTAGGCTATATTGTACACAAGTCTAATCACCCATTTGTCGTTTTAAATCTTAAACCAACTGAGATGAAATTTTAAACACATATACTTTGAATAATTATACATTTGATCCTGGAACAAAAACGCTGCTGTTTAGATAAGGGTGCATTCGACAGGGTGGTGTCACGTTGCGCGGGGAAACTTTTGACAATTTGCAAAGATGTGACTTATGAATCGCTTTTAAAGCATATTTTGTATTTGGACTTCAACAATTGTCCAAAATGCTTGTTACCTTTGAGCGGACATTTTTCTCAGCAAACGTAACATCATCGGCTGACAATTGGAGTCATCGCTTTGCTTACATAGCAAGTATGGTGCTAGGGCAATGATATTCAATAATGATTTGAGTGTAATTTGGAAAATCAGAATCAGAGACGATCTTTATGACTATGAACACGCACGGCTAATACTTCTATGAGAAAAAAAAGCATTTGTGAGTGGTATAACGCATTTATAAATTATTTTACTTATCATGTTTCTGACTTTAATGTATCTGGACGTCCCAACATGACGTCGGCGAAATCGTTCATGACTTGCCAATTGTGTCCCAGAAACTATCTATAGAATTCCCCAAGTACAGTTCAGACGCTTCTTTGAGAAATAAATGCATATGTTGGAAATGCGGTATATCGTGCAGTGGCAAATATATCGAAAAGATGTAAATATTAGATGTGTAAGACAGACTTTCCTGACTTATCCATCTCAGACCTAGGTTGCGCTGCTCAATATGACCCTATTTTGCCATAACAACTATAGAATGCGCCTTAATGCATAAACTTAGTTTTTGTATCCTATAGTATCATAACAATTAGTACATAAATGAAAAAAATATGACATAATTCCGGATACTTTATAAACAGCCCTCCTACATACCAAATGAGCTTTGTATGTTTAATACTTTTGGAGAAAATGCCAATGTTAAGTTTTGAACAGACGGACGGACGGACAAGAGTAAAACAATATGCCCCCGATCGCTCGATACAGGGGCATAAAAATATATGGACCCATATATATTTTCTGTATAAAAATAAATTCAGTATATTCCTATATTTGTAAGCACTAAACTGACCATCTGACTATCTGAATCTACCATCACCAGCATGCCATGTAAGGACCAAGGATGACAACAATAATTTAGTTCCTGTAAGAATGCGTAAAGATCCTGCACCTCTAGCTTTGCTTGACATCACACAATGCTCGTGTTAAATTGACTGCCACATGCGAAGGTCTAAGTGTCAAAGAGAAGATCTTTTATGCACTGATGCATGTGTTTGTGAGTCAGAACTGTGTAAAGACTTGAGAATCTTGATGCATCAGGCATTGATAAGGATGAGTATATATGGCATGAGATGAGTGTATTGAAGTGGTTAGTACAGGGTAGCTGTGGATATTTCAAGTCTGGTTTTTGCATCATATGTCTTGTTGTTATTGTAGTTGTTGTAGTGATGGTGATGGTGATGATGAGGATAGTGTTGTATATAAAGACACAACTATTACTTATATTTAGTAAAGTATACATGATACATAAAATGAACAAAACAATGAGTTTATGAATTACCTCTGCTTTACGCAACTATCATGCAGAAGACATTTCGGTCATCGTTTGACAAATAAAACTCTATAAAATGGTCTTACTTTCTAAAATGCACATCACTGGCTATCTCTCACGAATTCATATAAAATTCAGCCTAATCTTGAAAAAAGATGTCTTTGTGAAACATGAATGCCCCTGAAAAGGCCAATGATACGTTTTACGTTAAGCTTTTAAATAAATGGTTGATAAGGTTTGTGTGTGAACTCCCTTTGATGAAGGCCAATGTAACGTTTTCACGTTAATTCGTTTAAATGTTAAGTTTTCATGGTAAGGGTTGACAAGGATTAATGGAAGACCTTGGGGAAAGTCATGTTGTATGGAACAGATAGATATCATTGAAAGAAGGTTACATACCAAATTTGAGCTTTGCATGTTGAATACTTTTGGAGAAAAGGCCAATGTTAAGTTTTCATGTTAAGTTTCGGACTGACGGACGGACAGACAGATGGATGGATGGACGGACGGACAGACAGACAGACGAACAATGGTAAAACAATATGCCATTGATCTATCGATGCGGTGGCATAAAAACGACTAATTCATGGTCCTATTTCTATCTATGTTAAAATTTCGCTATATAAATACTTAAAGGGGCAGTCTTGAATTCTGTTGGCCATTCTGAACAAAAGGAGAAAGATAATTTTGAAAAAAAAGATATTTCGGTATCTCTAATAAGTATGTAATACTAGAGATTTGTTTTATTCACTTAAACTGTTAACTGTGTTTCCTGTGTATGAGCTATTTGGTTCCAGCGCTAAATTCCTTTTCATTTGGCTCTATAAAAGCAATGCACTACCCAACAAAGCAAACTCTGACCGTCCCCATGTTGTTCTGATTCCTATAAAATATGGCACGGGCCTGGGGAATATTTTCAGCTGCCGATTACTATTATATAGATACTTGATAGATATTTGCTTTAAGAGTCATAGTTTTGACATTGTGGTGTTGATATAATCTGTATCCATCTAACATGCTGTTTCATTGAATTGTTATTTTGGCTCTTAAAATTCAAATTAATTTTCAGTATATGCATTAAAAGCTTTACAAATCCCTGCAAATATGATTTCAAAACAATAAATTCTAATAAAATATCACATTTATGTATAAGATATATTGTAACATCAATGTTTGCACGTTTTGTAATTTTAGGGAAAAATTACCCCACCCACTTTTACCTATGACTACAAGCCTGAGCTAAAGACTAATTCTGTGAAGAAATACATATAAGTCAAGAACAGGTTTCTGGGCAATTTTTAAGTATGATTTCAACCACAAAAACACACCTTTGGTATTTTAAAAACTTTTTTTTCACTTGTAGACAAAACTATTTTTAGTGATTTTTAGCCAATTTTTGCTATATTTATGAATATTCTAAAATATAGAAAATCAAAAAGTTGTATATTATTCATGTAAGTCAAAGTGAAAATCATTAGCTTTATTTTGATACTAAAATAATTGTTTTAGCTTTATAAATGAGTAAGTTATGGGGTATTTTAGGAGGTATGTATGAAAAGTGCACCGAATGACCTTTGACCTTGATTTAAAAAAAATCCTACCACTTTTAAGCATGTCATCCACCCTTAACCAAAGCATGGGACCCTTATGTATTGAAAAATACCACTCAAAATTTTATAGGTCACCGGTTGCAAGAACTTTTAATTTAACCCCCTTTGTAAAAGCTGGCTCCTAGACTATAGACAAAAATTTCAAATGAATATAATTTTACATTTTTTTTTTATTTTTCACTGGATGGAAAAGATTGTAAATGAGGAAATTTCTTGTCACAATATATTTCTTCATTTACCACAATGATTCTTAAGCATTTATCTTGTTAGGTATTAAAAAGTATCATCATATGGGAATAGGTTAGGATCTTAACCCTTTCCCTAACAAGACCTGGTTTTGCCGTCCTTAGCAGAAACGGCTAAGGAAAACATTGAAACAAAAGAAGAAACTGCTGATAACCAGCAGTTTCTCCTTTTGTCTCAATATTTTCTTTGCCATATTTTACACAATTCCTATAGATCTTTTTAAAATAACATCCATTTCCTCATTTGTGACAGTTTTTGAAGTGGATCACCCTAAAATTTTGTCTTTTGGGTAAGGGTTAATATGGTCGTTTGCTGTATGTAAAGAGACTGTTTGGTCCATTGTTTGCAGTGGAAACTACACCATAAAATGTTAGCTGAAACAGAGATCATTATTTTAGGTATTATTCCCAAAACATGCTGCTGAATACAACAAATGCATAATAAATGATGACCAACACTTTCACCTTTTGCTCTAAAGTCCCCCAATTCTAATTTTACATGTACTAACCCATTACTACACAATGACTATTTCTGACTCCCCACAAGATAATGGCTTTTGAAAATATAGTGGAAAATGAAGAAATTACTTGTAACAAGCAATTTCTTCATTTCCCACAATGTTTTCCATACAAAAAGACCTAAAAGTAAAAAATTCCATTCACTTGAAATTGTTGTCTGCAGGATCTTTCAATTTGGACAGACCTTAAATTTTGTCGTTAGGTAATGGGTTAAAGGTTTTCAATGTCTTATATTCTCATTGCTTTTGAAAGTATTAAATTCAAGACACATTGTCAAGTTAAAGTACCTTGAGGCCATCTCGTAACTCATCCTCAAACTTTCTTCCCCAAATGCTGTTACCTCCCTTTCCTGTGCCTGAAAATAATACAGATTGAAAGCACCTAAAGTAGTTGTAAATTCATGTACATTATCATCTTGCTAAGGTATATTAGACCCATAATGAGGTAAGGTTTGAAAACAATTAAGGGAAAAGAAATTAGCCCTGTAAAAGCCATTTTTTTCAATATTAGATAAAGTTACTTGATCAAATGTGGGGAATGATCAAGACCTTTCAATTTCCCTTATCCAATAAGTAATTTCTGAGAAATTGTTTTTAAAAGCATTAAAACAACTTTTAGAAGTTTTTTTTACTCAATTAATCACTTTGAAAGAGAATGTTTACAACATATATTTCAATTACTCATACAGGAGGTCGCTAAATTCAGAGGGTTGCTAAGGCAGGTCAGACTGTAGATAGGTTACTGGTTTGTAGAAAGTCATTTAGGGGGAAAATGCCAATAACCAGCATTTTATGTCAAAATTTTCCGTACCATATCAATGATATCCTATATTTGGTTTGAATAGGGAACAATTTTATCAAGTAAACTGTGACATAATTTCGGACAATAGCATTTCATAGATGTTGTTATAAAATCTCTTAACTACGGCTTGATTCAAGCCGTAGTTAAGAGATTTTATAACAACAGTGAACACTGACAGTTTATCAAAATATAATGGTAAAGCCAATCTATTTTTAGGCTAGCACAAAATTAATTGCTATTATTTCATTGTTGACAACAGTCTTGAAAAGGACAAGAGACAAGACCATTACCTGCTGACCCGGACATGGTGGAAAATCACATGACTCAAAATTTCAGAAATTCTTCAATATTTTTGTTAATACTTGAACTATTTCAATTGGGTTTGAAGCAGAGAAGGTGGAAAAATGCCAGAAATAGGCTAAATGTGGTAGATTTGTGAAAAGTCAACTGATAAAAAAAGTTATTGAAGATAAACCAAAATTTTGGTTTATCTTCAATAACTTTTTTATTGGTTGATTTTTCAAATACACACCACATCTATCTAATGCGTGACGTCTGTCCGCCTTCTCTGTTTCAAACCGAATTTAAATTGGTCCCATATTAACAAAATTATTGAAGATTTTCTGAAAATATTGTATCAGGTGATTATCCACCGTGATGGGAGGTAGCATATAATTCAGCCCTGCGTTCAGTAAGACAAAACGTTAGCTCACAGAGCTACCGATACGTAACAGTTTTCTACTGAACGACCTGTTTACTTTTAACGTTCGCACCATTTAGCTCACAGATTTGAAGGTGGTGTGCCAAAGCAAACAAAAATGGCGGCTAGTTTGGTTCCCTACTTTCCATACTGCGAAAAGAAGGAGGGAACCCAGACTATGGGGGCGGCCATATTTATTCAGTTAACGTTAGCAGAGCGTTCAATAAGACTATTTAGAGAACAAGAGGACCATGATGGTCCTATATCGCTCACCTGAAACAAGATGATATGAGCCACAGTTTTGTTCAGTTTTGTGACTTTAACACTGAAAACAAACTTATGGTCAACAACATTGTGTCCAAATTTTGTCTCGTTTTGTCGCTATTTGTCGTTGTTAGAGTAAAAACAGTCGAAAACAGCAAATTTGTCAATTTGAAGGGCTCAGCAAACTCAGCAAATTCTACTATGATTAAGCTGAAATTCAAACTGGTGCAAGATCTTATGTTCAGCAACATTGTGTCCAAATTTCGTCTTGATTGGACAACAATTGTAGATGCTAAAGTGTAAACAAGGTCGGAAACAATCGAAAACATCAATTTTGTCAAATTCAAGGGTGTATAACTCATGACTTTATGATCCGATCAATCTGAAAATCAAACTCAT
Source organism: Fragum sueziense (assembly GCA_963680895.1). NCBI lineage: Eukaryota > Metazoa > Mollusca > Bivalvia > Cardiida > Cardiidae > Fragum > Fragum sueziense. The sequence continues at coordinate 89,543 of CAVMGG010000471.1, forward strand.
ACATGATCATATAGTCCGTAACATTGTGACCAAGTTTTGTCTTGATTGGTCAATAATTGTAGATGCTATAGTGTAAACAAAGTCAAAAACAGTCGAAAACGGCAATTTTGTCAAATTCAAGGGCGTATAACTCTTAATTTTATGATCCGATCAATCTGAAAATCAAACTTATACAAGATCTTATGGTCCCTAACATTGCGTCAAAGTTTTGTCTAGATTGGTCAATATTTGTAGATGCTAGAGTGTAAACAAAGTTGAAAACAGTCGAAAATGGCAATTTTTGTTAATTTCAAGGGTATATTACTCAAGACCTTCTGATCCGATCAGACTGAAAATCGAACTCATCCGAGATCTTATGGTCACCAACATTGTGTCAAAGTTTTGTCTTGATTGGTCAATATTTGTAGATGCTAGAGTGTAAACAAAGTCGAAAATGGTCGAAAATGGCAATTTTGTCAATTTCAAGGGCACATAACTCAAGACCTTCTAGTACGATCAGACTGCAAATTGAACTCATCCGAGATGTTATAGTCAACAACATTGTGTCAAAGTTTTGTCTTGATTTATCAATAATTGTAGGTACTAGAGTGTAAACAATGTCAAAACTAGCTATTTTTCGCATTCAAGGGCAGATAACTCCGGACTTTCTGATTCGATCTGACCCATAATCGAACTCATCCGAGATCTTATGGCCATACATGTTTTGACCAAGTTTGGTCAAGATTGGCTCATATTTGTAGATGCTAGAGTGTAAACACGAAATTGTGGACGGACGGACGGACAGACGGACAGACGGACAGACGGACGACGGACAAAAAGTGACCACAATAGCTCACCTTGAGCACTTCGTGCTCAGGTGAGCTAAAAATCCGTTAGGAGTAAACGTTTTGTCTTACTGAACGCAGGGCAGATGTAAACAAAACTTGCCTGTTGGATCCCCTGTTTGTACCATAAAGCCTTTAATGTTTCTGTGAAATACACAACTGTTATAGTAGTCACTGGCACAAAGGGCTAAAAAATTCTGAAATATGGTGGAAAAAAGAACATAAATAACAAACACATTAGCATTTCCTCTCTTCCCAAACAACAAACATTAACAATTTTAGACTGTTCCAATTTGAACGCTACTTAATGCAGACTTTAATGAGACAACAAAAACAACAAATCAATCAAGTGCGGAAAATGTATGTCATCTATAGCAGCCATACAGCGCTATATTCATTGTCTCAACGTTTTCCACATCTTTTTCAACAAAGGAAAACTTAGTTACTAGATCATATTTTGGAAATGGTTCAATAGTGAAACAGTCCAAAATGTCAATTTGTAATTAATGAGATACAGGTTGTGTGTAACAAACAGTCTGGAAAACATTGAGAGAAAAGGAGGAAAAGTCACAGAATATGTCATATTTCATATTATAATATTTTCAAAAACTTGAACATGCATGGAGACATCAGAATCATGTATTGTTTTGGCAGTTTAACCTTACCCATTCCCACACATGGACGCTTTTTGACGCCCCACAAGATAAAAGCTTTGGAAAACATTGTGGAAAATGAAGAAATTGCTTGTGACAAGCAATTTCTTCATTTCCCACAATGTCTTCTATAGAAAAAGCCCAAATTTTGTAAAATTCTGTTCACATGAAATAGTCGTCTGCATCATCTTTAAATTTGGACCACCCTAAAATTTTGTTGATTGGGAAAGGGTTAACTCTAGCCTGTTTCATTTTGACAGAGGCTGATGACGGCAAAATTGGTGACATTACGCAATAGATAAAAATTGTGTGCGAAAAATATTGAGGGAAAAGGAGAAAATGCGGTTCATCAGCATTTTCTTCTTTTTTTAAAATTTGCATTAATGTTTTCAGTGTTTATTTTTTATTTTGGGGGAAGGTGGTCAGGGCCCATAGTTGGGGAAATTTGTGCGTGAACGCCCCAAAAGGGAAAATTTCAATATAATTATGCTTATACTCTCAAATACAGTGTTATAAATGCATTTAACTTGCTTGTATATCATAATGGGACATTCAAACAACTAACAGAATTGCAAGAGATGCCTAGAATCTAAATATAATTTGGATTTTTCTTTGCAACAAAAAATCTAGTTCCAGGAGGGGCAAATTTATCTGAAATAGGGGAAAAAAGTATATTCCTCAGAGAGGGGAAAGGGGTCCAATAACGACCGTTTTTTTAGGAAAAAAAATCACTGGTTTTCCAAGCACTATTTACGTATAAGTCAAAACAATATCTTGTTTTAGAAAGAGTTTAAGTGTAAAGATCCTCTTAGATGAAGGAATATTACCTCACAAGCCTTTGGGACTTGTTCACAGAAAAGTTCCAGTTTCAAATCTCCAACATCAGTATGCAAAGTTACAGACTGAAAACAAAATTAGATTCTCATCATTCAAAGCCTTAATCAAATTGGAGTGTTCTTTCTCCTTCTTTGAACGGCTCAGACGGTCAGACTCGTTCTGAATGCCAAAAAGAGTGCTTTTTTCCCAAAACATGGAAAGAAAAGTCCCAACACAATAGGTTAATCTAACACTCACAATACTTACAATTTGCCACTCTAACCAATGACTAACAGTTTTTATTCCTGCACAGATGCGCACCTGCCAGTAATACCCGAAAGGGGAGTTAGGCAGTATTATATTATATAGAGAGATAGACAATTGATCATTCCCTTTCATATTTTGACCTAAAATACACGAGACAAACTGGAATTTTCTTCAGTTTGATTTAGATTACACAGAGGACTTAATGTTTTGATGCAATCTGTGTTGAAGCATTTTTTTTCCCAATTTTGATAAAAATGACGCATTTCCCAATTTGCCTGGTTTCGGACCTGTTCCCAAAACTATGAGAAAAAACGCTGACATGTCAAATTCAGTTTGAGAGCAGTCACAAAAAACACTCACAGAATGCGATTCAGATTGATAATACATTTTTTTCATTGAAATTAAAATGAACAATGAGAAAATGCTGAAAATTACATTTCACACTTTCTTAGATTGATTTCTCGTGAAGTAATTAGAAGTTAATCTCTGGGGGGATATACATTTTGATGACAGGAAAAGCCACAAAATGTCGGTGTTATTGCAAAACCTCGTAACTCCAGCTTAATTAAAGCTGGGGTTACGAGGTTTTGCAATAACACCGACGACATATCGAAACGTTTTATGGACGAATACCCCCAATTTAAACCTTGGACTTCATGGGCGATCTAAATACTTAAAATTTAGTTGAAAATGGGGATATACATAATCTATATATCTATCAACAATTTGAAATGAAAAGAAGCGGAGATTTTTAATTAAAGCGCGTTTATTACCATTTTTTTCTTAACATGAAATTGGCCTTCTTGTTTGTTGTATGCAGGGTACTCTGAAGCAAACAGAATAATTCATATTTCGATTGCTAGAGATGAGAAATAGCTAATATTTGCTAATCTTTGATAGAATTCACCACGAAAGCTGCATATTACCATATATGATTAATAATTTGAAATATTTTCTATTAAAGTCAATCGTTTATAAAGCGTTGGAGCAAGTATTTTTCAAACACTGTAATCAAACCCGACCAGGAGTTGTTGTTGTCCCCAGCTGCTACTTTCACTTTCGTTTTCAAGATATCAAACTTTATACACCCAAATACACTTCCAATTTGTTACTAAAAATAGTAACACTTTTTGATGCCAGATCGAGGCTCTGACCCAAATGTGAGTAAAGCATCCAACGTACAATGGAAATGAACGGAGGAAAGAAGAAGTTTAAGAGGAATCACACACCGTTTAGTGATGATTCCTCTGTGAATCTCGACGGGATATCATTGACTGACTTCCATTTATGGCCTTTATCGGCTTTTAAGTCATTTTTGACCCTCCGAAAAAGTAGTATCCTCGGATCTTTCGAGGACCTAGCCGCAAGGTTAAACTGTCATATTCACGTTACAAACCCCCTTCCCCAACAAAAAAAAGTACGAAACATGCCATTTTCAGTGTGAAGATGGTTATGTCAGTGCCGAAAGGTTTATGAAGAAAGATAATTCATTATGGTAGATCAATTTGATAATAAAAACATAGCTGTTAAAGCCCATTTCCCAAACGACAAATTATTTAGACTTTTCAAGTTTGACAGCGGCTTAACCCTTTCCTAAACGGCACCTGATTCAATTTGGAAGCTCTTGCAGATAACAGAATGGGTATCATGAAAGTAGTTTTTTTTAAGTGCAATGGCGGATCTAGAGTGGGGGGGGGGTGGGGTCGGGATGTCCGCACTCCCCTCCCCCGGAATCAGCCATAAATTGAATGTTGACTATATAATTAAAGCGTCAATATATAATTCAACACATTTAAGTCATCATTTGGGCGTGGACCCCCCCCCCCCCCCTTAATTGGGCTTGGACCCCCATGAAAAATATAGTAATATAGTAACGAAAACCTTGAGGCAAAAGGAGAAAATGCTGATTAAAAGTAATTCAATATTTTTCCCCTTGAAATGATTTTTGAAACAATCTCTGTAAGACAGTCAAAGACGGATCTAAAAGGGGTCGGGGGTCCGGACCCCGCCTTGAATAGGTCGAAAATCGAATTTTGACTACACAGCGTTAGTATGGTATCTAACATTACAAAATTCACAAATTTAAAGACATCTTTTGGGCTAGACCTCACCCCCACCCCTTGAAAAAATCCTGGATCTGCCCTTGACAGTCAAAACATTAACATTTCTTGTTTGGTAAAAGTTTAAAACATTTTTCTTTTCATTTCTTTTTTTTAATTTAACGCCTCTCAACAATATTTCAGCAATAAGTTAATTTATAATTGTCCACGCTCCGTGGCTGGGAATCCATCCTGTGACCTGTCCATTATTGGCTCTAATCTAGAGCACAAACACATGCAAAATATTACCGCTCACACTTGGACAGTACTAAGGAGCTCACTTGCTCCTGCAAAATTCTTTTTATATGGTTTTCAAAAGCAGTAGCTCATCCTGAACTTGCATGGTTGTAATGGGCGATGGAGACAGGGTACGAATGATTACAAGCCAAAAAGTCTCTTTTTTTCAATCAAAGTTGCAAAAATATTCCTGTAACTGAAAACTCTAATAATTAACGCAAATGACTGTATAAAATTATTCTTAATACTTAGGCAGAATAAATGAAAATTGCTCGCGCGAAAATAACGACTCGCACAATGAATTATATAGTAAAAAGACCACGTGACCTTTTGTTTGCTCACTTCATGCGCAGGTCACGGTTAAAAATTTGGAACTGTATCAGGGTGTATTCGGATTTGTTTGGTGTCATGGATATCTAGAACATAATTTCCAAGTGACTCTGTTTTGATCCATTTTCCAAAAATGGAACCGAAAGTTATTTCAGGTCATTTTAGAAAGATGATTTCCTAAAAATGATAGATGAATTCCAATGTTGTGATCTTACAAGTGTCATAGATGATCTAATTAGTAATAGTAGGCTATTGAACGATAACCAGCAGAATGTCTGATCAGAGATTTTCTAAATTTATGGTTACAATTCTACGACATTCAGCCCAGGAACGAGGAATACAAATAACTCAGGGTATGCCACAAAATTTTCTTTCGACCTTTGCCAGACGATAGCCTAACATTTAAATAGGCTAGATCTTTGTCAAGCGATTTAGATCTCTGGATCTAGGCTATTTGCTATTCTAGATTGTCGAAATTCTCCCTTCAAAGCGTTAACAGTGGATGGGCATTACTTTTCAAAATGCAACATTTCAGTGATTGTTTAAACTTTATCAAAGTCCATGTTGTGGATACTCACATAGACGATCGAAATGACTACACAAACCATTTGAAGCGCAGGGTTTGGATTTCATTAAAACATTTGGAATTAACGCATCCCCCCCCTCGTATCTAATGGACTCAGTCACGAAATCAGGAATCAAGAGTATGACCTATATACAGTCGTATGAACAGTAGCGGATCATGAACAATAGCGGGTCACTTACGGATTTTCGATATGATTTCTCCGTAGTTTATTAATATTTTTAAATGCAAATTTGCAGTCATGTACCTCAATATCTTGTCCGCGTATATAAGTGTTTTGAAGCAGAAATGTAAACAAAGAGGTCCTTTTCACAGAAACGATTGTTTCGTCGTCTACTTGACCTAGAATAAAATGGCCTCATTCTTGATACCATTTTCCTGCAAAATGACGTAAAACTTGAATCTGGTCGGATTTTTGGTATTTTTTTCTCTTTTATCAGAAAGTTCAGCTTTTTTTCTTGGTCACAAACTAAAACTTTTTGTTTTATGTGTTTGCAATTGCATTTAAAGGGGACGTTATTACCACAGTGTTGTATGAACAATAACGGATCAGTCTGAAACCAAATCAGGGGTTTTCTCAAAATAGTCGAGTTGATAGTTTCATCGCACAAACGTAAATATCATTTGTTTCACCCTTTCCCGGAGTTCAAAAGAGGAAGAATGGTCCAAATTAGAGATCATTTGAGGCTAAGATATCTGGAAACAGCAATTGATCTACACAAAAATGAAATTAAACAAGTAATCTAAAGAATAACTTATTCTAAATACGATTTTGAGGGAAAATGAGAAAAAGCCAAAATGTTTCTGATTGTCTATCCATGTTTTTCGCAGTTGAAATGGCTTCTTTATCGATATATAGTTAATTACAGTACTGGTAAATTCAATCCTTCCACAAGCAACAGAATTGTGGGCCAGTTTATGCAGACGATGAAATGAAATCTATAAGATCTAATTTGGCCTATGCATTAAAAAAAACATAGAAAAGAGAAAGGGGCATAGGAGAAAATGTTGTATATACTTACTTTTCTTATTTATTTTTCTCTTCCTTTTTTCTTTCTCTGTACTTTATTTATAGGAAAAGTGGGTTAACCCATTCCCAAACAGCGAAATTTTGGACCGGTCTAATTTGAAAGCTAATGCAGATGACAAAAATGTTTGTTACTTAATAAATGGTAAAATTTGTAAATATTATGGCTAAGAAAAAAATGAGACAAAGGAGAAAAGGCTGATTATAAGCATTTTCTTCTCTTCTCTCAATGTTTTCCTTAGCCAATTATATTAGGGATGCCAAAAAAGTCTTGTTTGGGAAACCCTGAAGGATTAACAAACCATTGAATCAGTCTTTGAAAACTTACTGAAATGAGATTTTTGCCTTATTTTCAAAGACATGTTTTAATTGTGTTTTGTTTTTACAGGTCATGGGTCCAAAACGTAAAGGGTAGAGTCTTGCTCAGAAGTCAGCGAAAGCCATTGCGAAAAAATACAGTCCTGGTTTTGATGTCAAAAACCAAAATGTTTACAATTCAAGAAAGCATTTAGAGAGATGACGATGCTGCTTTTGAAGATTTCGTCCGGTTTAGTGATAACTCAGCCAGCAGCACCCATGAATTTTGACACCTCTCAAGATGAAATTTGGACAAACATTGAGGAAAGAAAGAATTAATTGCTGGGGACAATTAATTCATTCATTTCCCATAATTTTTCTTATCCAGAAAATGTAAAATTTGAAAATTTCATTAACTTGAAATTGTCTTCTGCAACTTCTTTCAAATTGCAACAGTCTAAAACTTCCCTGTTTGGCATAATTTTAAAACAGTATTTCTATCCATATGCAAGTAACTTAATTTCATGTTCTACAACGTTTTTCAATATGTGCCTCGCCCTGCCTAAATTTCTGCTGTTTGGGAAAGGATACTAAGTCTTATTCATTTGTTTGAAGCTTATTCTATTCTGTTGTTATTCCTCAACCAGTTACCTTTATATACATCTCATCATTTCTGACTAATATAGTTCTAGATAATTATGTACATATGCATACATTTCGATGAAGATCGACTCTATACCCTTTAAGCTTTTTTATTACATTAAGCTAATACCAGAGTGACTGAGTGGCACTTTGACACTTTGTTCCTGAACAGACAGTGTCTTATTCTATGCTCAGGCTTATCTGGATCTTCACTGGTCTGAAATGTCATAATTCCTTTCCTTGTTTTTATGTATATTCACACTACGCTATAGATAAGCGGTTTGGGATTTCCAAAATGCAAAATTTCACTTCTGTTTATAAACCCATATGTAGTTTGTACACATTGCAATTGTCTTCAGACAATTCCAATGAGTGCACACAACATACGGTTTGACTGTTAAATAAGGATATTGTAGAAAACATAGAACTTTTGTTGTTTTATTATATAATTTCACGAATAAATGGTCTTTTCAAAAGAACATGCTCTAATATGTCCTGCATAAGGACGCCCCTCTCAGTAGATCTACAGTAGACCAGAGGAGCATCCTTATGTAAGACATATTAGAGTGCGTCTAATAATTGTAGACACAAGAATGAATGAAAAAGAATGATCTATGTAGTGGAAAAAGTAAAATCTATTCGGATGAGAGGTCAAACTTCATCAGAAAAATATTGCCGCTGCCAGAATACTACCCCAAACCCTTCAGGTGGTTGAGCCAGCGTCTTACAAACAGAGCCAATCAGACTGGAAATGTTTATAACTCTTTATTTCCAAATTGACAAACTTTTAGGTGTTCCGTTTTGTCGGGGCAGAAAATAACTGAGAGAAAATGAAAAAAAATGCTATCATCATTTTCTTCTTTTCTCTCTCAGTGCTTTTTAGGGACCTTATAACATTCTTGCTTTGGAAAGCATTGACTCAACAAACCCCATCTCATATGGAGGCATGCTGAAATTCCTGACACTTCCTGTAATTTCTGCAAGGTAGTACTTTGAGAAATAAAAAGCAAATGCTACTAATCAAATGAGCTGTCATTTACTCCTTTGTCATAAAACATTTGTAGCCTGTCAAGTGAAAAATTTGTGCTCATGGTAAATTAAAAATTTTAAAATCCACTTCCGGCTCAAATCTTCCCTAGGGAAGGCTTGATCACCTTCAAACCTACATGAAACCATTGGAAATCACGAATTTGTTGCAAGGTGACATCTTGCGTGTATTCCTGGAGGTTTTGACACAACACAGAGTGTTTGAGATGGCCCCCAACAAGAAAACATCACGTGATCCGATATACGTCACACTGACCCGTTATTGTTCCAATCACCTCCCTTAGTAAATTGCTGTTAAAGTCTGACATTCTGCAGTTGAAATGATGATTTCTGCGTCTAAGGGAAGAATATAAACTAATTTAACTAGAAATGAAAGAAAAAAACAAGTAGGTAATATACGTTCGCCACAGTCACGAGAAATCTCACTAGTGACCCGCTACTGTTCATACGACTGTAGTTAATTACGAAGTCTTATACGGAATAAAATACAGGGATTTTATTCTTGAGAGGCATACCAAGCGCGGATCCAGGTATTTTTCCCAGGGGTGGGGGGGGGTCAACCAATCTTTAACCCCTTTTTGCCAAACTCCAGGGGGGGGGGTTCAGGGGTGTACTATGGATCCGCGCATACAGATACCATGAAGGACTAAATGTAACAACAGTTTGTGGTGGCACACAGGGACGAATGACGCAGCTATTTTGGGACATAACCAGTAATCTTTTTTGATAACCGCTTTTTTCGCCAAATTCCAGGGGGGGGGGGGGGGGGTCATGACCCCCTGATCCCCCCCCCCTCTGGATCCGCGCATGCATACCCATTGAAGATCTAGATCTAGACCTAGATTAAAAAACGATTTTTTTAAACTTGTATTCTTGCATCAGTTTATAATGTGGATTTTTCCCTAAAGTTTCAGTGTAAGTTAAGGAAAATTTTGCATTTTTGGCTAACTTTGGAGGGGCTTAGCCCCCTAGCCCCTCCTCTGTTCCAACGGGCCTGAGTACCGATGTTAGAATGCCTTAAATATTACACGTTTTAATAGTCTGAGACCTATTAATTTCACAGAATAGCAGATAGGAGAGGGTAAAGACAATATAAATTTATGTTATTTTAAATCCAAACCCTGTGCCTTGGGTACTCATTTTAATAGTTTCTTTGAGACGATTCCAATGAGTACCCACAACATAGTGTTTGGTGTACATTGAACGGTATTTTGAAGAGCCATTACCGTTCTCTTATTTGTAACTCGGATTATTTCAGATGGCTTTGTAGATGTTCAAGACATTCTTGACTTGCCAGAAAGTGGGAGTCGTACATTAGAAGATGTACAAAACATCGTGGAAAAGGACAACAAAGGGAGGTTTACAATGAGAACATACAATGGCAAACAGCAGATAAAGGCAACGCAGGGTCATACGATTAAGGTAGAATAATGAGTAGGGCCTACACACAGCTTGGGGTTTGGAGTTAAAACATGAAAAATAGAATTTCATTACGCCCTCTTAATTTATATGTTGCTCTTGACCGCTCGTGGGCTTTTGTGAGACCCGTATACTTTTAGGAAAGGGTAGTGCAATAAAAGAAATTTCACCCCCGCAACCCACTCACAAATTGCTTGATAATATCACTTCATTATTTCGACTCAACTGTTTTCTATGGTATGTTGTACATAAAAGATGATAAAACGTTTCTTTGTCAACATCTATTGTGTGTTCTGTTCACAGCATGTCTCTTTGCGATCGGCCGATCTATATATTAAAGTGACATTTCAGAATTTTTTGTCATAAATTTTACTTTTATTTTTATTTGAAAGAGCATATTTCCTCATGAAAATTCTGAAAATTTCAAGCCAAAATATTGCGCAGTTTACGAGAATTTTATATTTTTATGTTAAATTGTTGTGGACAACAGTTCGGATTTATATGCAATTTATTGATTATGTCTCAACTTTAAATGCATGTTTCTCGCTTATTGGCAACAACTTCAAAAAACTAATAGTATTTATACTCATTAGAATAACCAATCTTGGCATCTAGACATACTTTAAAAAATTGAAATTGGAATGAAATGTCCCTTTAAATAGACTATAAAGTTTCTGCCTTGTATTATTGTGTATAGTCACATGTTATAATACGGTCTCTAAAAATGTTATAAAAACAAAACGAATTGTAGAAATGTTTATCCATTCGTTTCTTTCTTTAGATACTGTAAACATATCGTTAGTGGGGAGTCAAAACCTCGTAAATACAGCTTGACAAAGCTGGATTTACAAGCTTTTGATCCCTCACTGGCGATATGTGTATAATTAGTTCTTTTGTCAGCGAACACTTTGACATTGGCTTTACTACCATAACCATAGTATTTTCGGACTTTCACAGTTTAACAAGTCGACGTTTTTCTTTACTACATACTGTTTTAACCCTTTACCAAACGACAAAATTTTAGGGCGGCCCAATTTGAAAGTTACTGCAGACGACAAAATGAACTTTGGAAAAGAAAGGATTTGTGTACAATATAGCTAAGAAAATATTGAGGCAAAATGAGAAACTGCTGGTTATCAGCAGTTTCTTCTTTTTGCCTCAATGTTTTTCCAAGCATTTTCTATTGGGGACGTCAAAACCAGGTCTTGTTTTGGAAAGGGTTAAGCTTTATTTACTAGATTCTAGAAGAAAAGCGACAATATTTAGGCTTGTACGTGGTCCTTCTAGTGAGACAAGAGTCTCAGATTCACGGATATTAAAATTCGTTAAGGCAATGCCCATCTTTATCTACAAAACACTTCATGCATCATCGGAGCCGCGTTCTTTAGAGCGAGATTTCTTGAGATATCTTGAGATTTCTTAAGATGATTTAGGATAAAGCGCTCTTTGGAGCAAGATTTTTAGACGACCACTGCGAGCCGCTATTGCTCTTTACTTCTTTCGGAACACCTCGGTAAATTCTGTAGAATCGATATGGGAGAGATTTGACCGATTTGTTCCGAATGCTCCTTGGTTCATAAACCGCGGAGTTCCGAATGCTCCGTACTTCATACAAATGACGTCATGATGGCGTCATTTGTATGATGTATGGAACATTCGGAACACCTCGCTTATAATCTTGGTCTCAAAGACGCTTTATCAAAAACATCTTAAGACATCTTTAAAAAATCTTGCTCTAAAGAACGCGCCTCGGGTATCATCCATGGCAACGGAAATTAACGAGGGATACATTTGTCAATTTTTGATGCCACGGATGAGGCTCAAAGATGCACGACGTGTTTGGTATCTAATATAATATAAAAAGAATTTAAGGAAAAAGGGAATTGAACCAATTGTATTTACAAAATATTATTCTATCTGGTAATTGACCTTTTGGAAGTTGACATAAGTTCATTATGAAGAAAAAATAAGAATAAATAATCTCAATTATTGATATTTCAATTTAATTTATATTTTGCCAAAAGGTCCTACCTTGAAATAAATTGTGGCCAAAACGTCCTGGCCGAAACGTCCGTGGCCAAAACGTCCTACATTCCTTAGGAAGATGTAGGGCCTACTGTAACACAATTTTTATAAGCGTGTGTAGTTCTCTTCAATTTGTGCTGTTCTTTTCAGGCCCACAGGAAGCACTTTCATAATGGGGGTTCAATCCCATGTCAGGGACAGCTTCTGTTTATTGGAGGGGCAAAATTGGATTTTCTTTGAATTTTCAGTGTTACATAAGGACAGTTTGGCATATTTCGCTAATTCCCGGGGGAGGGGGCTAAGCTCTCGTAGCCACCCTTTCCTATTGGCCTGCTTTCGTCTGGCCATCTATGAAAGTATTAAGAGACACTGATATCATGGGAATATATTTCATTACACACGTTTGTGCAGTTGTTGTTGTTGTTGTTGTTTTTCAGATAAGTGACACTGGTCTTACAGAAATAAGAAGTTCGAGTGAAGTACGGACGGTGCTGCATGGAACTCATACGTCAAATTGGGAGTCAATAAAACAAGCGGTAAAGAACTTACTTCTTTTCTTTGTACACTTTCAGAGTTTTCATCACCATGTGTGCAATGAATGACTTTCTAGGTAACCCTTTGTCTATACTTCGTACCAACAAACGTTTAGATGCTATGTTCATGGGTAAATATGCCTACGTACAACCGATTCCTATGGCTCCGATTTTAGCCAAGAAACGTTTATATCCCTGCGAGGGATTAGGTCAGTAATTCCATAGACTGAAAAAAGCGCTACACGAGTTTCAACTTTCAAGCATTTTCTCTTACTTCTGAATTGTTTGTTTTATTATGCTCCCCGAAGGGAGAGCATATAGTCGCCGCTTTGTCTGTCCGTCCGTCCGTCCGTCCGAAGCGATTTCTCCATAACCCTTAGGCCAAATCAAATGAAACTTACCATGTGAACTCCCTATGACATAATGCCGATGTACTTTCCCCGGTTTTTGGATTTGAGGCCCCGTCATGGGAAAAGGGGACTTAAGGTTAAATACAGTTTTTCTCTAATTTCTCCTAGTCTAATGGTCAGAATTTGATGAAATTTCATATTTGAGTAGCAAATCAGATGCTCTTGACATTAAAGTATTTAAAATTTGCGTATAAAAATATGTCATGGAAAAAAGGGGCTTAACATTTGTTAGCATTATATTAGCTCTGCATGGCATATATTTATTGTGACAGATGCCTTAATTCGGGGAGCATTGTCCGTCTCTGACGGCTATTGTTTAAAAAAAAACATCCTGTCAATCAGCACTTTAAATGCAGCATCAACCTTTCAAAAGAAGAACTGGTTTGACGTCTTAAATAGAAAAGACTTGGGATAGACCAGAATTTTCTCCTTTTGCATCGATATTTTCTTGAGCTTATCACACATAAATTTAATCTTTATCAACTTCAACTTTGACATCTACAACAGTATTTGAATTGGTTTATTTACTGATTTAATAGGGTTTTACGCCGTTTTCAACTACTAAGGTCATATCGCGACGGCTGGAGCACATAACCGTGGATTCCTGGTGTTTCTCTCACCAGTACCACCACAATATCTAAATCGAGCCTCCAGCTGCTCTCTCACATAGATGATTCACACCCATTGGTGAGAAACAAATGACTTATTAAAATGTCAGAATGGATACTAGCAGAGCCAGGGTTCGAACGCGCGAACCCTGGATTGACAGACTTCCGACGTAACCGACTGACCTATCGGGACGGGACCACCCTGAAATATTGCCGTTTGGGACAGGATTAACCCACAAGGGTTTACTATAAAATTTAATATTGTTTTTAGTCATAAATGATATCTCTTGTAGGGTTCTTTCCAGGAAGAAAAGGCTACATATACATTTCGCAGAGGGTGAAACTGGAGTGAAAAGTGGTATGCTATCTATTAAAAGAAAGGACGTGTCTAGAATAGCCCATTCGTAGAGAAATACTATCTGTCCAGTACCGGTCGATTTGCTATTTAAAGTATCCGTCAGGGAGTAACTCGCTACGTATAGGCTATTCGTCCGGTAAACTGTCGATAGTATTATCTATAAATGTTTTCCAACCTTTTCCAGCCTCCAATTTAACGAAATTTAATTGTTACATAGTCCCAATTTGAAAGCACTGCAGACGACACAATGAATGTTACTTAAGGTAGAATTTGTTAATAATATGAACATTAGCG
>CAVMGG010000472.1:0-17573 GCA_963680895.1 Fragum sueziense
GGTCTACGGTCTATTGAGTTTTGAGGCGAAATCTCTGTTTACAAAAATACAGTGAGTCCGACGACGACGACGACGATGATGATGATGATGATGATGATGATGATGATGATGATGATGATGATGATGATGATGATGATGATGATGATGATGATGATGATGATGATGATGCTGATGATGATGATGATGATGATGATGATGATGATGATGATGATGATGATGATGATGATGATGATGATGATGATGATGATGATGATGATGATGATGATGATGATGATGATGATGATGATGATGATGATGATGGTGATAATAATGATGATGATGACGATGATGATGATGATGATGATGATGATGATGATGATGATGATGATGATGATGATGATGATGATGATGATGATGATGATGATGATGATGATGATGATGATGATGATGATGATGATGATGATGATGATGATGATGATGATGATGATGATGATGATGATGATGATGATGATGATGATGATGATGATGATGATGATGATGATGATGATGATGATGATGATGATGATGATGATGATATAACGATGATGATGACGATGATGAGTGTGTACCATATTCGGAACGAATGTGGTACATTTTTCATCCGAATATGGTACAAGTTTGTACCATATTCGGTCAGGCATTTTACCCCAAAACTGCAGATACGTATATGGTACAAATAGACAGTTGTACCATATTCGGCCGAATATGGTACAAATTTGTACCATATTCGTTTTTGTACCATATACGGTCCGACAGAGCACGATAGGCTGAAAAGTGTTGAAATTCGTTGAAAGCAGCCACATGTGTTATCTGTAGACGTCATTGAAATATCCGTAAAGGTTCAATGGTGCGACGTTACTTTTTCTTTACCAGGGCTGACTTGGCCAACGTGTTCTTAACATATTAGACCACAGCTTCGCATCAGTGTGCCGAAGGGCGTGCGCACATTTAATTTACCGCCATCGTGGTGAGTTTCAGAGTGACAGAATTTGAATGTGAACGACTTTCTTATCATTATCCTCTTCATGAGAAGTTAGTATGTAGCTTTTATTGAAGCTAACGGTTGGTACACACGTTACTTACACTGCTATTCTTGATTTGTGAATTTTGATTTTTAAGAACTGTTGTAAGATCTTACTAAACAGTATTTAAATAACGAAATTGCAATAGTCATGTTTGAAATTGATTACCATTGTTGCAGAATAAAATGTTTGGATTTCTTAACTTATCGATTTTATGACGCAAAGTACATGTACATGTATGAGGTGACCGATTAGAAATTTTTACTGAGTTTAGATTTGATTGTCGTAGACCAAATCATTATTTGTCAATTTCGAAAGGGTTTTAGTTTTGCATTTCTGTGGTCACGCTTCTAATTCAAGCATTTTCAAGTAATCCTCTTTTCGTTTTGCAGGAATACCAGACAGTGCTTGATAAATTGCATTTGCAATCTCTTTTAACCTTTCGACAGACGGCCAAATTTCTGACAGTTTGCGAAGTGTGGATAGCTACTGCATCCAAATTAATTCCGCGTCATGGCATTGTGTTAAAAGTTTTGCAGAATATAAAAAACAACCACAAGCAATTGACATTCGTTAAGTCGACATCGACAGACTAGACTACTTATCAAAATGAATTATGAAATAAGTGAATTAGAAAAATTCATCCAAGAGTACATATTGGCAATGCGACTTATCGCTTCCAGACTCCTTCTTTCCGCAGACAAGCTCCTTATTTTGATCTTATCTAAAAGTGGAAAGAGTATATTACTGAAACAAACTAATATAACAAGATCTAGAGAAAACGGTCAGTTTCGATTTTTTTTCAAGGTATTCCACACATCGTTAGATAACAAACACATCGCGATACTTCGGTGTCCTTTGTGGCAACGGAGATTGACGATGGTATCCGTTTTTTTTTAATCCGGATACCCTCGCCAATTTCCGTTGACATGGGAAACGACGAATGTAGAGGCGAACTTGCACGATAAGTGTGGTGTCTAATTATGGATGGAAACCTTAAACGGTGACTTATTTGGACATGATAGTTGCTTCGAAAAAAAATTCATGGAGAGAAGGTTAAGTTGAATTTCAGCATTTCCTCCGTTTTTCTCTAACAACTTGTCTATGTAGGTACTTTCCTAAATTCATTAAGCTTTATTTTGTCGTCTTCAAAACCGTTCAATGAAACATTTTCTGGTTTGGTTGTTTGGTTGTTTTTTTTGTTTGTTTTTTTTTTTTTTTCGTCTGGGAAAAAAGGCATGAGCACGTGACTTATCGGTCACCGATTTTCCACTTTCAGGCAGACTCCTAATTTGATCATATCAAAATGAATTGGACATAACGAAGTAAGCTCGTCGATGGACAATGGCGATGACCGTTTATCGATGGTTACCCATTACTATAGCACCGTGACGCCTTTTGACTCCCTCACAAGAAATGGCTTTGAAAAACATTGTGGAAAATGAAGAAATTGCTTGTGACAGGCAATTCCTTCTCTTTCCATTATGTTTTCTAACCCCAACAGTGAATATCTTTAAAAATACATCAACTTAAAATTATCATCTGAAACATCTTTGTATTTTGCTGTCTGGTAATGGGTTAAGTTTCCATGAACCGACATAAGTCACGTGCTATGTGTGTCATCACTTTTTATGAGGATATAGACCTAAAATGGCTAGAATTTCCACAGAGAAGGGTAGAAGAATCCTAAAGGGTAGGGCCTATCTAAAGGGGAATCGCAGCTAGTTATCGTCGCTTTTCAACGAAAACCTCGTAACTGTAGCTTGTTTTAGGCTGCAGTTACGGGGTTTTCGTTGAAAAGCAGCGTTTTATTTTGTCGTTTCCCAAGGAAATATAGATGGGCACCATATACTCATACTGGTCTTTAAAGCCGTGTTCCCATTGCCGACCAAATCAACTCGATCAACTCGATCGCATAATTTCCCCGATCAAACCCGATTAAACTCGACCAAATGTATTTACACGACTTCTTCTATATTTCTTGTCCATTGATTCCCGATCATTTTTGCCGACCACGCTCGATCGTCCCGATCACTCTTGCCGACCATGCTCGATCAGTACTCGATCGCTTGATCGAGCTTGATCGAGTTGAATTGGTCGGCAATGGGAACGCGCCTTAAGATTTCTGAATTTCTCAACAACGTCCTGCAGAGCCGTTGTCTAGTGTGGGGCATTAACAATCGTCATTATGTGAGTATGGATTAACTCTTTCCCACACGTTGACGCTTTTGGACGCCCCACAACATAAAGGCTCTGGAAAACATTGCGGAAAATGAAGAAATTGCTTGTGACAAGCAATTTCTTCATTTCCCACAATGTTTTCTACCAAGAAAGACCAAAAAATGTTAAATTTTGTTCAATGGAACTTGTCGTCTGCAACACCTATGGGTTTGGACTAGGTTAAAATGTTGTTGTTTGGTAATGGGTTTTAAACAACAAATCACGTGCACAGTAAGCATGTTCTCGTCTATTTTCGGAAAGTAAAAAGATCATAAACGTTATAAAGGAATAATTAAATATTATTTACGACAAGCCCAATGTAATCGCTGTAATCTTAATATCCATGTAGGGAAATCTTCCCTATAATATGGAACGACTTATAATTGGGTGATGAAGATAATTGTGTAATTATCTATCAACACTTTCCCTAGCAACACAATTCTAGATTTGTCCAGTGGGAACGATTTTATCCAGTTAACGGTGACGTAATTCCGGACAAACAAATGGTATTTTGTTGGTGTTGTATAAAATCTCATAACTACGGCTTGATTCAAGCCGTAGTTACGGGATTTTATAACAACACCGACAGTGTATTAAAACATAACGGTAAATATATACCTCACGATAAATGACCTGGCACAGCAGCCCATGCTAATCGAATGGAATGCTCTGCCAGGTCGATTCTCGTCCACTATATAGTCTGTTTTTAGCACAAAATTCATTGCTATTCTAGATTGGTCCAATTTGAAAGCTGCTGAAGGCGACAAGAACAGGTGTTTGTGCACAATACGGCATAACAGTCCAAAATATTTCCGTGTGGTAGATCTAATGGGTTAAAATACTTTCGCCTATCTGTAACATTGTGACGTCACGTTGTTAGACAAGACCGTTGGTAAACAAGGCAAAAACCAACCGTTTAGGCCAATTAAAAATATATGGTCGTGTTACCCGACTGCCTTAGCAAAGTGGGGCCGATCCTCTCCCCACCCGTAAAAGAAAAAGATCCAACAAACAACTATAATTATAAAAGCAACAAAACCCAAGTATACATAAAAAGATTTACAAGAGTGAAACAAGACAAAAATTTGACGCATAGCATCAAAGAGGCCGGCAATTTTTTGGTAGCCATCCATGAAAATTTTACTGAAGTGATATATTTCAACCATGTCATGTTAATTATATCTTTCATTTTCTTGTTGAACTCACAGTATCATGACCCCAATGGAATTATCGTGGACTTGCATTAGCAATTATTTGATAGCGTATTGTTTGTTTGCAGTTCAAGTGATGTCTACTTTTAAAATGTATACATTCTGCAAGTCCCGCAAATTGCCATGTTTGCTCATTTGGGTGACCTCAAGTGCAATAATAGACCATGCTGCCTTTAGATTTCTCAGCGAATGGTCCTGCACCACCTACACAAGTTCACATTACCATGGTTAACTTAAAACAAATACCAGCTCGCATAACCATGATTAACTTAAAAATACCGAATTTTTAACAACAAAATTGAAACCTATTGTTCTGAACTTAACTAAATATTTGTTCATTGCTTTACTTCAAAGAATGGATATTTTGTTCACGTTACTGACATGTTCTTCTGTAAATCCGTGTTTTTCTATTTATTCAATTGTTTCATTGTTTGATGTAGAATTCGTAAATATTTAAAGGTGCTCTATCTCGAATTTTCTTCGAAAAATCAACTTTAAAACCATTTGGTGGTCATTCGCTGGGTCATTAATAATATTTTTTAAACAATACACCTTTCAAGCTCAATTGTACTCCAATTCAATGAAATTCTCCTTTAAAACGAAATGCCGGAGGGTTTTTTCCACAAATTACCGCTATTAATTTTATAGAAAAAGTATTTCGCAGGACTTTGA
Source organism: Fragum sueziense (assembly GCA_963680895.1). Classification (NCBI taxonomy): domain Eukaryota; kingdom Metazoa; phylum Mollusca; class Bivalvia; order Cardiida; family Cardiidae; genus Fragum; species Fragum sueziense. Next base: position 5,144 of record CAVMGG010000472.1, read on the forward strand.
TGATGTCATTCTCAGACACCCCTCCAAGCGTCTTCTCACGTGACCACTATTGATGTATCGATCAGCATTTTGGCAACATGATTCGATTCGTGTCAGCTTCGATTAGGCCTATCCTTTCACCTTTCAATCACTCTGTTTGATCCCCGATAAAGATAGGCTTGGATCTAAATCTCCTGTCGTTTGGATTTCGATTTCTTCTATAGTTCGCGCAAGATCCTTTGGCACATGGATAAAACAATACATGTTTTAATATTTAGTGGCATAATGAAAATTTAGGTTTATAGGTTGAGCGGTCAGTTCTCAATTATGGAGCCCCGAGTTCGAATTCAGCTGTCTGCAGATTTTTTTAAACTTTTTTCTTCGTCTTCAATGGCTATTAGCTACGAAGTTTCATTTTATTTGCTAGGCAGATGGCAGCTTGTATTTTGTGTAAAAATACAAATGATCCATTGACAAAAAGAAAAGAAAAGAAAAAAGATAGTTAAATAATCGCCGAGACGTAGGATAGAACTCGGATGTCCTGTACAGCATACATACCGCTCAATCACTCTACCTAAATTTTACCCGTATCTACGTCATTACTTTATTAGAGTTTTATTGTGTTTTATACAAAAATGTTGTGTTTACATCTGAGCAAAATGTAAACAGTGAGGAAAATAGATTTGAAAAACGTGACAAACGTTTTTCATTTTTTCCACGGATTTCCCTTAATTTCGGCAAAAACAGTCTTATTCGAGGTTCATTGTTTGTCTGAACCGCCTTCCGTTACTAATCCAAAGGTGGTCATTATAAAATGCGTTTCATTCCATTTTTCCGTTTTTACTTTCTTTTTTTTTGCAATTTGACCAAGCGATGGACTGCAGCTTTAATACAATGCAATATTTGTATTTTACTGACTAAAGAATTATAGATAGTATGATTTATCTAAAAAAAATACAGCAACTTCGTAATAAGGTCATAATAGTCATTTTCATTGCGAGATGAAAGTGTTTATTTATAATTTTTTAAACAATTTTTAAACTTCAACTTTAAATTCATGCAGCCAAAAAATTAATCCTGGTCACTGTTGACTCGTGCTGTCAGAGTTAATTCCTTTTGTTGGAGAACGTTGTTCTCAGCCATCTATTGGCATTCTGCCAAATCAGGCTGTTTTCATGTGTGATTTTTATCATAATGAAAAGAAAATGATAGCAAATAAGTTAAACGCTTTAAATGCAAAAACATATTAGAAAAATAAACACACACAAAAAGAAATCAGATGGGATACCTAACTAAATATATAACAAAGGACAAAAGTTCCTTTCAAAAAAGTATTTGAGAAAAACTTGACATAAGCGACAGTGGGTTTGGAACCCAATTATGACTGTATGTACGAGTGGCTAACCTATTGAGCTACGGCGTTCGGTTGAAAATTTAATCAAATTACAACTTATTTATCGGGTCCTTCAAGGGGCAGTAACCCAGTATATCGGGTCCCTAGAAATACCGAAACGCATGAGTATTTCATGATCGGATGCTTTCAACAGAGACGTTCACGTGGGATTGAGTTAAGTGCCGGATTTGATACGCGTTTCGATAACTTCCAAAGCTTACCGATAACGTTTATTATTGCCTAAAATGTGTGTTTTCAGTCTGTTATTGGCATTGTATAACCAGCAGAAAGCGGGCGGATATCCAGAGAAATCGTGCATTAATCGGCAGATTCACGTGCGAATCGGACCAGTTTTGCACTCAAATATCCTCGATCGGGGATTTGTTGTGAGTGCTTCAGAAAATTGAAAATAAAGCCGAAATTTTGTCATTTCCCTTTTCCGCGATGTAAATTCTTGTAAGACCCCATTTCCAGTTTAAATCCCAATAAATAAACTAGGTCTCCCAGTGTAACCATATCTGATGACGTAATAATTATAGTGACGTAGGTTTAATTCTTGGAATCAAAAAGTAAACAAACGGGCAGCTGACAGATTTTAAACTAAAAGTGTATTTCGTGGACATGGAAGGATAGAAATTAGAATTGAGTGGTTGTGGTCTAGGTCAAATGTGGTGGTAAGCCTATGTGTTTCTTGTTCTTCTTTTAGTTACTGCAATTTTTCCTTTACAACTTTGTTTTTATTGAAATGAACGAATGTCTGAAACGAACCAAACGGTCCAGAGATCTACCTTGGAAATTCCGACCTTTTGATTTATTACTCGCACTGAAATGAACGTTAGGATATCCGGAGCATGTTTCCAAAAGAAAACTAAGTCGAATATTGTTAGGATTTCGCCAACCCAAATGAAGATTATGTCAGTAAAAATGCGATGAAACTTGACTATATAGCTACACGATGAAAATCTAACGGCCCGTCTAGTGGATATCGCACTTACTCGATATATGTCGAGTCGAATGCCGGAAAACTCTGGTATCTGTCGGTGTAAATGTGGCTAAATTTTCACTAAGTTTTTTAGTTATTCGTCTTATTTTATTACATTTCTTTGTAAATTATTCATATTTTATGCAATAATAGCGTCAATTCACGTTTTTTGGTCGTTAACATTCTCAGAGGCCCACAAAATGGGTTATCGCCTTCGACCTCCGGTCTCAGGCGATAACGCATTTTTTGGGCCTCTGAGAATGTTAACGACCTCAAAAACGTGAATTAACCCTATAATAGATAGGCTAATATATCGACATTCTATGTACGTCTCGGTTTTTGTGCATTCCAGTATTTCTATGGACCGTGGTTAATCTGATAGACACGTGATCTGGGGCGGTCAGTTATTGGAATTGGAACGATATACAAATGCGGTCAATTTTGCGATATTTTTGCTCGCAAAGGAGAAAATATTTAAAAAATATAACTTGCAAAGTGAACGTCAATTAATGACTTACAAATCAGTCAGTTCTACACCAATATGTCGAAAATGTTCTAATTGTTAGCCTCCCACATCCTACACGTCTAAATCGAAAAAGCATTCCAAAGAAGGCCGGCTTCAAGAGCCGGTGTAACGTAGTAAAGTGACCCCCATAGAATACTGACCCCCCGGTCACTTTACTATATAGAATACTAACCCCTTTCTATAAAATACTGACCCCCCCATGTAAAATAACGACCCCCTGATTTTATCTATAAAATACTGACCCCCTCCCCCCCCCCCTAGTTTATTGCTAATTAAACGTACACTACATGTGTACATATCGTTTCAAATCACATCCGTGTTTATTATGCTCCTCGAAAAAAGTTTCGGGGAGCATTTAGTCGCCATGTTTTCCTTCCGTTCGTCCGTCCGTCCGGGCCAACGTCCGGGGGTTTATGTGGTTCAATCCGTCCATAATTTATATGAAATAAGAACAATTCTACTTAAACCATGACATTTTATGTGGCACTGTTGTTCACAAAGATCAAAGAAAACCCCACTTAATCCTGAAATGTTGGCGTGTCCGTCCGTCCTTCCGTCCGTCTGTCTGTCCGTCCGTTTATATACAGTCAGATGTCAGCAACATTTAGGCCAAATTCAATGAAACTTCACATGTATAATCCCTGAATACCTTGTTCTCGTTTTTTTTTTTGTTTTTTTTTTTCTTTCTTTCTTTCTTTTTTTTTCAAATTTAGGCTGCGTCACAGAAAAAGGGGCCTTAATGTAGAAATAAGTGTTTCTCTAATTTCTCTTCATTCAATGAACATAATTTAATGAAATTTTGTTCTTCAGTGATGAATGAGATGTTCTGTAGCTTATATAATTAATAATTCATGTACAAAAATCCTGTCATGTGAAAAGGGGACTAAATGTATAATAACATTGCGTCTAGATCTATAAGTCTGCCTGATGCAAAATATCCACAACTCTTGCACCAAATTGGACGAAACTTCAATATGAACTTTGTGAAATTCTGTCAAGAACCTTTTTCTCTCTGTTTCTCAATTTGATGCTGTGTTATAGGAAAAGGGGCCTAATTGTAGAAGTTTTTTCTCATATTTCTTTTATCTAGATAGAATTTAATGAAATTCTATATTCGATTAATTATTTTTTCATACCTTATTCTTTATTTTCCCATTGCGACAGCTGCTTGACGCCTTTTTAGTCTTACTTTTTTCTCTATATTAAGTTTTATGGACTTCCCATTATGTCCCCTTTAGCGTGACGGGTTACTTATACCTTCCCATGACAAACACATGGTTCTACACTGAAATGTGACTTCATCGTGACCTAGTTTTCGGATTAAATCGCTTCGCCAATCGTTGAAGTGTTTATTTGATTGGTCAGAAAAAGGGTCACAGAAGATGACCCCTTGCTGGTGCCTGTCAGATTTACTGTCAAGTCAACACAGGATTTTAATCAGATTGAGAATCCTAGATAACTATCTCGCTATTTAAAGTGACTAAATGTTAACATAATCACTCTAATATGCAACCGCCAGGTAGGAAAGTGCGTATGGCAGACACACATACATAACTCTGGTAGGCTTCGAACTCACAACGCTGACGGACAAGTGATTTTCGGTCAGAAACCTTTTAAAACCATTTACCCTTTCCACACAAATATACATAGGTAGTAGTTCGATCCATGAACATACTGTACGCATACTGTACATACGATTAAGAACCAATATAGCTGCTCCGAGACCGGATAGCTTAGTTGGTAACGTCGGGGTCTGTCAATCAAGGGGTCGTGAGTTCGAACCTGGCTCGGCATGTAGCCATTCTGATATTTGAAAAAAGCCATTTGTCTCTCGCCAATTGGTAGTGTGGTCACAGTCTCGTTTTAAAAATACTGCCTCTATCTGATTCTATGTAAAAACGAGTAATTTACAAACGGCATTTTCAGCCTAAATAACACATAAAAATGCCAAAAAGTGTGTAAAAACTTAAAGCTAAATAGTTATATTTTATTATGATAAAATACTTTTACCTTATACACGTTCTTTTCGTGTTAAATCTCTATTTGAAAAAGTGGGTCAACTCTGCGTTTCTTTGTTTGAACTCGGTCGTTACCTTAGAAGGACGCGTGGGTATGTGTGATAAAATTGCTTTGGCACTGCCATTTCTTAACGGATTTTCATAAATCTTATATCAAATTAAAGAGGAAAAATAGACCTATTCATCCGTGTATGTTAATACGACGAACGATGAATTATGAGTCGATGAATATGTTTTCAAAATAGGTAAATTTACTCGGCTTCAAATGGCAAGAACTATGCGGCAGAAAAGCCTAGAAAAGCCTATATATGTTCTTCAACATCCTATCTATTCAAATAATAAAACATCTTGTGCTTTTAGCTTAGCGCATTCAAGCGCAAAGACTTAAACAATGGGAAGTGTTTTTTCAATTCCCCGTGATTTATCGATAATTTCGGTCTAAACTCCATTCATCCTAAATTTATTAAAACATGTTGACGACAGTGACTCAAAGAACATTCTTGCAAAGTTTGGTTGAAATTGGTCGAATGGTTGATTTGTTAAGAATGATATCATGATTTCTCAAAGTTCGATAAGCCTTGCCCTGTCACGCCCATATTTTTTGACGAATCAAAAAATTGCGAACATTCTTTGAATATGGTTATCCAAGGAACATTCCTGTAAAGTTTTGTCAAAATCGGCCCAATGGTTAAGGAGTAGGAGGTGTTTCAAGGAATTATGGGCGAACAGACGGACGGACGGACGGTGAGTGACCACAATAGCTCATCTTGAGCACTTCGTGCTCAGTCCAAAGGGATTTACAAAACTGGCGTTTCTCATGGCCTTCCTAAACATCCATTTAACCCTTTCCTAAACAGTAAAACTTTATGGTCATCCAACTCGAAAGCTGTGACAGGCGACAGAATGAGTGTAAAAGAAAATAAGATTCTTTTGCCTCAATCTTTTCACCTTCAATAAAATCCGTTCAGGTCTAACCAGGTCTTGTTCGGGAAAGGGTGAGGCAGCCAAAATTTAGATTGAATTTAGAGGTTGCAAAATGGACATGTTCAAATGTATGGTGCTCTTTTGGGTCAATATTTTGAAAGCCTATTTCTTCACGAACCAGAGACATAATGTTAATAATCGATCACTTGAAAGTTTGATTTTTTTGTTTGAAATTCCTATTTCATAAGTCGTAAAATCTTGTTTTTATCGGAGGCAATGACACGGAAATGATATGCGCACTACGAAGCGCAGAAAATATTTACGCAAAGGGAGAAAATGTTGGTTATCGGCATGTTCTTCTTTTGTCTCAATGTTTTCCAAAACCTTTTCATATATGATCGTGAAAATCATGTCTTGTTCGGGGAAGGGTTGAAATAATGTAACAAAATATTTATGTAATTGTTGTTGGGTAGAAATTGAAGAACTAAATTGTTTAGTAGAATAATTTCATCTTTTGTAAAACTTCAAAGGGGTGTAACTATTTTATTAAATGTCCGATTTTAAAAACGTAAGCAGTTTTGAGTTCCTCTCATTCAGACCTTGAAAATGATATATAATTTGTTGAAGTTCTTTGAAAAATAAACAATAACGTAATTCGGCAGAATTATCTCCCCTTTGTAAAAATTTGAATACGCATTATTCCATAACGCAATGTCCGATTTTCACAATTCAACCAGTTTTCCGTTTCTCTCAATATTCTCTGTAAGCTGGTATATATTTTGTAGGGGCTGGAATACTTTTTGGAAAAAAGTGTGACCACCCTATTTATGGGGGTCACAATTCTACGTGAGGGGTCACTTTTCTACGTGTGGGTAGGTCATAATACTATGACCCCCCGGTCATAATATTATGACCGGGGGTCAGTATTCTATATAAAATAGTGACCGGGGGGTCAGTATTCTATGGGGGTCACTTTACTACGTTACACCGGCTTTCAATAAAAAGGCCGACAAACCGACGCTTATTTTTACTGCATGTGAAATGAACGATACATATTTCTTTACTTGGCCTTACAAAAATTGAATCCCATTCTACTGTAATTTTACATGTAATGGTTCGAATCTCGGCTGGACTACATTTTCGAACGCAAACAACGTCATCGTTATGAACGTAGTAGATCTATGTATCTATAGGGATCTTGAATCAAACTCAAAATGCTTTATCACGGTGTTTTATCACGTGACTCAGAATTTCAGAAAATCATCAAAATGATTGTTATTACGAGATCAATTTGAATTCGATCTGAAGCAGAGAAGGTGGGAGAATGCCAGACAGGGTTCGCAGAGTCTTGAAAAGTGCTTAGATTTGAGCATGTTGCTTGAAAGGTGCTTAAAAGGAAAAATAGTGCTTAAAAGTGCTTGATTTTGATCCCTCTATTATAGAGTATTTAAAAAGCGCTTGAATTTGTCACAAATGTGCTTAAAAAATGATTGTATGACCAAATTCATGGTCAAAAGTAGATGATTTAAACATTTACATTTGGGAAATATTTTAGTGAAAAAAAGCAGAGGTAGAGACTGACATGTCAGAGAGTGACACATTTGCAATTCCTCCTCCCTTTCCACCTAATTTGCAAGAATTATGCCCCTTCAAGGTAAGAAATTTGGCAGGGCAGTGTATATTGGGACTGCAGCACTCTTTGTTGAAGACCATCATTAGTGACTGGTGTGCGAGGAAACGTGCTTGAGAAATGGAATTATGTGCTTAAAAAGTGCTTGAATTTTGGCATTGTCTGTCTGTATGAACCATGCCAGGAATAAGTTTTGACGTGGTGGATTTTCTTGAAAAGTCAACCGATAAAAAGGCTATTGAAGATCAACCAAAATTTTGGTTGATCTTCAATAACTTTTTTATCAGCTGATTTTTCAAAAATCAACCGCGATCATCTAATGCCTGGCGTCGGTCCGCCTTCTCTGCTTCAACCCGAATTCAAATCGGTCTCGTATTTTCTAAAACTAGTGTGTCACGTGATTATCCACCGTGTTTATGGCACGCGTACCACCGCATGACAGCTCGTTTTTAAACTGTTATTAACCCTTTTTAATAATACAAGATCTTGATTTGACGTCCCTATCGTTGACGTTACAACCTGCATCTGACAAGGAAATATAAAAATCACGAGCACAATCGCATGACAGCAACTAAAAGAGTGATATTTATAAATAACAAATATCTTTAGGGTTGATATTACCCGTTCGTTAACCCTTTTGGACACAATCCCTAAGTCAACGATCCTAATTGACGAAACTTTTAAGAAAGTAGGATGAGCAAGCAGCCAGAGGCTAGAAAATTATCTTGTGATAGAACTGGTAATAGAAATGTCAGGAATAATTTGTTAGTAGGCTCCAGCCGCCACACGAGGTTAATGAAATACTGTTATGTACATGTCCTGTTTAACGGGTGATTTTTTAGCAAAACGATGAAATGTTATGAACGAATATGAGCACATTCTTTTGAATTACGTGTATTTGGAAGGAGGGGATTCGGATAAAGAATTCGACAAAAATACTGCGAACTTACTGAATTTATTGAGGATTCCTTTTTGGTATCTATAGGACAATAAGACAATATAGTTGGTTTAAAAAAAATAGTGAATGCGCATTCTTTATCTTAAACGTATTTTATCCACCAAAATTGTCTTTTTATCGTGAAATAACCTTTATATCAGGTATTATTTAAAAGATCCATCGCACCAAACAAATCCCTGACCATTTTACACATTCTCTGCTTCAAACCAAATTCAAACCGGTATTGTATTTAAGATTTTCTGCAATTGTTGATATTGTGCCGCGTGAACCTCCCCCTGCGAAAGAAAAGTTCAAGAACGCATTTTGACAGTTCTAGAATAGTCATTTAACGATCTAGAACGTTCTAGAACATTTCTTGAACTAAAATGTACTTATCGCAGGGGTTGATGTGTTATTGGGCCGTGAAGAACACTAGAGTTAGTGTACCAATGCTTGACTGGGATCAATGTAGGCTATCAGGTCATAAAAAACAGGGCAATACTACTATACATTTCTTGGTTTAATTGTGTTTTCACGTCAAAGGTTCAATAAGAGCCCTAATGTAGTGTCTTGGAACCAGTTGGACGTCATGGACAACAACAACAAGTGATGATGATGATAAATTTAATACACGTGAGATAGCATTCCTAGTAACTCTCTTAACAACCACCCATCTCCTAACAACAACCGATACAATTTTAACTTCCATTTATATACACCAAGGCTTCTGCGTTTCTCTATATCTAGAAGTTATAAACGTCAATCATAGTTCACATGTTTTAAGGTATAGGCTATGTACATACATAGAATCAAGGCGAGACTACATTAATATTAACGTATAGAATCAAGGCGAGACTACATTAATATTAACGTACATGTCTATAGTACCACTACATCATCATTGCATATATATATTTTTTTCTTTTTTTTCTTTTCTTTTCAATCAATGTTTAGTGGATTTGTGCAACATTTAATAACGCAAGCAATAACAACGACTTTAATCAGTAACTGAAATGTTTGGAAAAGAAGTGTTTGATAGTAAGCAGTAACTGTTATTGATGCCGCAGGCGCGACATGTCAAATGAATCATAACAGTTATTGAAACTTTACCTATCTTAACCCTTTCCTGGGGAATTAAAATGAACTTGAATGAATGAATGGTAATTATCCAATCTTAATCAAGTAATTCTACACATTGCTTTGATTTGTACGTTGCTTCCAATGGTTTCCAGATCTTGTCGTTACTATCACAACAAATACAACGTTTTTTTTCCAAGAATAGCCAGCGTTTCTCAGTTATAGCAATCAAACACAATATATATGAAGTAATCATTCTCTCAATCATGATTATCGACATACATTCTGTGTTCTCAGGTCAAGTAATCAAAGCAATGTATAAGTTAACTGGTCATAACAATCTTAACGAGTTTCAATTTTATAACAGCAATTCTCAGTGTACATTTATAACAGCAATTCTCAGTGTACATCTCATTTAAATCTTAACCAAGACTATTTAGTAGAAAAATACACATAGCTCCTTATAAGATTCAACAACAATGCTTGAATACGATCGGTCTAAAAGTCTTACATGTACTATTATTATCATAGGCTATTCAGTATCATTATAAGATACAACGATAATTATGAATTATCATACATAAGTGACTACCCAACTAATCGCAACACATCATATCAATATGAAAGAAATCTACATATAACACGAGATTCGTGATTACTATAACTTGTTGATTTGAGTAATTATGACAGTCTTGTCAAAATCTGTAAATCTGAAAGCCTCCAGGTACGAAAGTACTTCATATATTCGATAACCTAATTAATGGACATTAATTTATGTATTTAAATCTAGTAATTTCGGCAGTAATTAATTTTCTAACTTTTAACCTTTCCTAATAAATGAACTTTCTGTTTTGCAAGAAGAGATCTTATAATCTTAGTTTAACAGGCAGAATATAGCTTCAATTTTGACTCAAAATTGCTGCTTTATTTTTAACCTATTGTTGATTTGTTTTTAACCTAATTATAGCATTTAGATACCTACTACCACGATTTACAAATACATTGAGGGAAAGTGGAAATGAAATGACATACAACATGTACTAGGAAATAATAGAATTCATATTCATGCAATGAATTAAGCAAAGGAAAACGGTAGATGACGTCATTCGGCGTTGTGAAGATGAGCCCTGTTTGGTTTTGTCATTCGTCGTTGTAAAGATGTGTCACTGTGGAGAAATGTTCACTGTTTGCCTGGTAATGTTCTGGGTTGGTAATCCATTTACAGCTGATGGAACGAAGGGCGGAGTTTTCTCTGGTGTAGGTAGTCTTTTGCTGGGTTTTCTCTGGCACACATAGTCCATTTAACACATACTTTTGATGATAGGAACGAAGAACGACGTTTCTGTGATTGACAGGAATGTCTCTCTTTAATCGGAATGGAATTATGTAGAACTCGATCAAAAGTCTCTAATCATTTGTCCCTGATTGAAATCGAAATGTTGATATTTGATGTAGTCGAAATGTTCATATAGTATTCATAGTGACTCGAGTTAGCTTTATCTGTGAGGACCCAGGAACAGTAAGTAATGTGACTATATAAGACAGGCCTTGTGGCAGCTACATGATAACGGATTGGGATTGTGTGATGTGATATTGATGATTGGCCGAATATCTTGTGCAGTCGCCATGTGTGTGTGTAGACCGTTTTGTGACAACGTGAGTCCTTTCTGCAGCTGAGGTGATTGGTGGAATCCTTGGTACAATTTCGTTATGTGGTGGTGGACCTTGAAGTTGTAGTGGCAATGTAGTGAGTGTGAGTCCCTTCTGCAGCGGAGCTCCTAAGCTCGTGAAACTTTACATAGCATAAGCTTAACCCTTTTCTCACGTCTATAGATTTTGGTACAAAAATTGAAATACAATATTTATTATACATTCAATACAACTATGTACAGAAATAAGGTCTCTAAATACACAAACGTCATAATCAAAACACATCAAAACACATGATGTCTAGTTAATGTACAATGCCCTTAGGCATCTCGAACGTTCGAGAATTTGTCATACGTACTTGTCACTTTAAGTCGTTAACTTTCGGTTCATTAAACCATCCTAACTTTGACGGTCATTAACTTTTGACGCATTACAAAAACATAGGTAGTAAACACCTAGCATAACAGTTACTCTAAATGCACATGCACTTTTCATTAAGGATGATTAAAACATCCCTAACATTCATTCTTATATCAGAATGTTAAGACCACTTATTACACATAATACATGGGTCATTAATTGTAACATTTGGACACGGATCTTACATAACCAGTGATGTTGAATTAAACATTCATAGCATTTCAACATGCTTTTAATAAACACTTAGCCTACTACCAGTAAATAAGAAATAAACACCTTTCAATAGGATTATGGCTAACATTGCCTTCAGAAATGACCATATCAATTGTTTCTGATATTCCAACTCTTCATTGTACATGTCATTAGCAACTTGAGCTGATGGATTAGAAAACATACTAGATTTCGGTACGCTATTCGGTAGCCTTTTCCTTAAACTAAGTCGAGGTTGGCTAGATTGAATGACCTCCTCGGGGCTTTTACATAAATTTGTAAGTTCAGAAAAACCACGAGTTTGGTTACTATTTGATCTAACGTTGATATCCGACATATTAGGAGAAGAACTTGTCAGACTGTCAATCAAATTACAGTTTAATTTTTTGCCTAATTGTTTGTATATTGGTGAATGTAAGGTATTTACCCTTTTAACATACGGACCCTTATAGTACAGCAAACATTTTGGACAAAATTTTGTCGTTCTTTTCTCTTTCTTAGCATTAAAACGACGTAGATCAAGAACTGATTTCCTAGAGTGCTCTTTTGTAGAAATCAGTAGGACTGACGGCAGGTTATTGTCATGTTTACAAGCAGTTCTAGAGTTAAGGAAATCAACTGGATTGTCATTACATGTAGCTTTAGAGTTAAGGAAATCAACTGAATTTGCATTACATTTAGCTA
>CAVMGG010000473.1:0-16012 GCA_963680895.1 Fragum sueziense
ATCTGTGGGTCAGCCAGTCCGTCATTAGGTCATTCAGCAGTCATAAGGTCAGTCAGTCGTCAGTCAGTCAGTCAGCTAGTCAGTCAGCTAGTCAGCTAGTTAGTCAGCTAGTCACTCAGTCTGTCAGACAGCTAGTCACTCAGTAGGTTGGTCAGTCAGTCGGTCTTACCGTCGGTCGGTCAGTCAGTCACTCAGTCTGTCAGACAGCTAGTCACTCAGTCTGTCAGACATCTACTCACTCAGTCAGTCAGTATGTCAGCCAGTCAGTCAGTCAGTAAATCAGTCAGTCAGTCACAGTCAGTGAGTCAGTCACAGTAAGTGAGTCAGTCACAGTCAGTGAGTCAGTCAGTGAGTCAGTCACAGTCAGTGAGTCAGTCTGTGAGTCAGTCAGTCATTCAGTCAGTAGGTCAGTCAGTCTGTCTCTCAGTCAGTAGGTCAGTCTGTCAGTAGGTCTTTCAGTAGGTCAGTCATTTGGTCGATCGATCAGTCAGTCAGTTAGTCAGTCTGCCAGTAGGTCAGCCAGTCAGTCAGTAGGTCATTCTGTCAGTCAGTGGGTCAGCCAGTCCGTCATTAGGTCATTCAGCAGTCACTAGGTCAGCCAATCTGTAAGTCAGTCAGTTAGTTGGTCAGTCAGCTAATCACTCAGACTGTAAGACAGCTAGTCACTCAGTCTGTCAGACAGCTAGTCACCCAGTCAGTCAGTCAGACAGCTAGTCACTCAGTCTGTCAGACAGCTAGTCACTCAGTCAGTCAGTAGGTCAGCCAGTCAGTCAGTCAGTAGGTCAACCAGTTAGCAGGTCAAGAGATCAGTCAGTCAGTCAGTAGATCAGCCAGTCAGTCAGTAGGTCAATTTGTCATTCAGTGGGTCAGTCAGTCTGTCTTTAGGTCATCAAGTCTGTCAGTCAGCCAGTCACTCAGTAGGTCAGTCAGTTGCTCAGCCTGTCATTCACTGAGCCAGTCAGTCAGTCACTGAGTCAGTCAGTCTGTCGGTGGGTGGGTCAGTCACTGAGTCAGTCAGTCTGTCGGTGGGTGGGTCGGTCTGTGGGTGGGTCGGTCTGTGGGTGGGTCAGTCGGTCGGTCAGTCGGTCGGTCGGTCGGTCGGTCGGTCGGTCGGTCGGTCGGGTCGGGTCGGGTCGGGTCGGGTCGGGTTGGGTCGGGTCGGGTCGGGTCGGGTCGGTCGGGTCGGGTCGGGTCGGGTCGGGTCGGGTCGGTCGGGTCGTCGGTCGGTCGGTCGGTCGGTCGGTCCGGTCGGTCGGTCGGTCGGTCGGTCGGTCGGTCGGTCAGTCAGTCAGTCAGTCAGTCAGTCAGTCAGTCAGTCAGTCAGTCAGTCAGTCAGTCAGTTAGTCAGTCAGTCAGTCAGTCAGTCAGTTAGTCAGTTAGTCAGCTACTCAGTCAGTCAGTCAGTCAGTCAGTCAGTCAGTCAGTCAGTCAGTCAGTCAGTCAGTCAGTCAGTCAGTCAGTCAGTCAGTCAGTCAGTCAGTCAGTCTGCCAGTAGGTCAGCCAGTCAGTCAGTAGGTCAGCCAGTCAGTCAGTAGGTCATTCTGTCAGTCTGTGGGTCAGCCAGTCCGTCATTAGGTCATTCAGCAGTCATAAGGTCAGTCAGTCAGTCAGTCAGTCAGTCAGCTAGTCAGTCAGCTAGTCAGCTAGTTAGTCAGCTAGTCACTCAGTCTGTCAGACAGCTAGTCACTCAGTAGGTTGGTCAGTCAGTCGGTCTTACCGTCGGTCGGTCAGTCAGTCACTCAGTCTGTCAGACAGCTAGTCACTCAGTCTGTCAGACATCTACTCACTCAGTCAGTCAGTATGTCAGCCAGTCAGTCAGTCAGTAAATCAGTCAGTCAGTCACAGTCAGTGAGTCAGTCACAGTAAGTGAGTCAGTCACAGTCAGTGAGTCAGTCAGTGAGTCAGTCACAGTCAGTGAGTCAGTCTGTGAGTCAGTCAGTCATTCAGTCAGTAGGTCAGTCAGTCTGTCTCTCAGTCAGTAGGTCAGTCTGTCAGTAGGTCTTTCAGTAGGTCAGTCATTTGGTCGATCGATCAGTCAGTCAGTTAGTCAGTCTGCCAGTAGGTCAGCCAGTCAGTCAGTAGGTCATTCTGTCAGTCAGTGGGTCAGCCAGTCCGTCATTAGGTCATTCAGCAGTCACTAGGTCAGCCAATCTGTAAGTCAGTCAGTTAGTTGGTCAGTCAGCTAATCACTCAGACTGTAAGACAGCTAGTCACTCAGTCTGTCAGACAGCTAGTCACCCAGTCAGTCAGTCAGACAGCTAGTCACTCAGTCTGTCAGACAGCTAGTCACTCAGTCAGTCAGTAGGTCAGCCAGTCAGTCAGTCAGTAGGTCAACCAGTTAGCAGGTCAAGAGATCAGTCAGTCAGTCAGTAGATCAGCCAGTCAGTCAGTAGGTCAATTTGTCATTCAGTGGGTCAGTCAGTCTGTCTTTAGGTCATCAAGTCTGTCAGTCAGCCAGTCACTCAGTAGGTCAGTCAGTTGCTCAGCCTGTCATTCACTGAGCCAGTCAGTCAGTCACTGAGTCAGTCAGTCTGTCGGTGGGTGGGTCAGTCACTGAGTCAGTCAGTCTGTCGGTGGGTGGGTCGGTCTGTGGGTGGGTCGGTCTGTGGGTGGGTCAGTCGGTCGGTCGGTCGGTCGGTCGGTCGGTCGGTCGGGTCGGGTCGGGTCGGGTCGGGTCGGGTCGGGTCGGGTCGGGTCGGGTCGGGTCGGGTCGGGTCGGGTCGGGTCGGTCGGTCGGTCGGTCGGTCGGTCGGTCGGTCGGTCGGTCGGTCGGTCGGTCGGTCGGTCGGTCGGTCAGTCAGTCAGTCAGTCAGTCAGTCGGTCAGTCAGTCAGTCAGTCAGTCAGTTAGTCAGTCAGTCAGTCAGTCAGTTAGTCAGTTAGTCAGCTACTCAGTCAGTCAGTCAGTCAGTCAGTCAGTCAGTCAGTCAGTCAGTCAGTCAGTCAGTCAGTCAGTCAGTCAGTCAGTCTGCCAGTAGGTCAGCCAGTCAGTCAGTAGATCATTCTGTCAGTCTGAGGGTCAGCCAGTCCGTCATTAGGTCATTCAGCAGTCATAAGGTCAGTCAGTCAGTCAGTCAGTCAGTCAGCTAGTCAGTCAGCTAGTCAGCTAGTTAGTCAGCTAGTCACTCAGTCTGTCAGACAGCTAGTCACTCAGTAGGTTGGTCAGTCAGTCGGTCTTACCGTCGGTCGGTCAGTCAGTCACTCAGTCTGTCAGACAGCTAGTCACTCAGTCTGTCAGACATCTACTCACTCAGTCAGTCAGTATGTCAGTCAGTCAGTCAGTCAGTAAATCAGTCAGTCAGTCACAGTCAGTGAGTCAGTCACAGTAAGTGAGTCAGTCACAGTCAGTGAGTCAGTCAGTGAGTCAGTCACAGTCAGTGAGTCAGTCTGTGAGTCAGTCAGTCATTCAGTCAGTAGGTCAGTCAGTCTGTCTCTCAGTCAGTAGGTCAGTCTGTCAGTAGGTCTTTCAGTAGGTCAGTCATTTGGTCGATCGATCAGTCAGTCAGTTAGTCAATCTGCCAGTAGGTCAGCCAGTCAGTCAGTAGGTCATTCTGTCAGTCAGTGGGTCAGCCAGTCCGTCATTAGGTCATTCAGCAGTCACTAGGTCAGCCAATCTGTAAGTCAGTCAGTTAGTTGGTCAGTCAGCTAATCACTCAGACTGTAAGACAGCTAGTCACTCAGTCTGTCAGACAGCTAGTCACCCAGTCAGTCAGTCAGACAGCTAGTCACTCAGTCTGTCAGACAGCTAGTCACTCAGTCAGTCAGTAGGTCAGCCAGTCAGTCAGTCAGTAGGTCAACCAGTTAGCAGGTCAAGAGATCAGTCAGTCAGTCAGTAGATCAGCCAGTCAGTCAGTAGGTCAATTTGTCATTCAGTGGGTCAGTCAGTCTGTCTTTAGGTCATCAAGTCTGTCAGTCAGCCAGTCACTCAGTAGGTCAGTCAGATGCTCAGCCTGTCATTCACTGAGCCAGTCAGTCAGTCACTGAGTCAGTCAGTCTGTCGGTGGGTGGGTCAGTCACTGAGTCAGTCAGTCTGTCGGTGGGTGGGTCGGTCTGTGGGTGGCTCGGTCTGTGGGTGGGTCAGTCGGTCGGTCGGTCGGTCGGTCGGTCGGTCGGTCGGGTCGGGTCGGGTCGGGTCGGGTCGGGTCGGGTCGGGTCGGGTCGGGTCGGGTCGGGTCGGGTTGGGTCGGGTCGGGTCGGTCGGTCGGTCGGTCGGTCGGTCGGTCGGTCGGTCGGTCGGTCGGTCGGTCGGTCGGTCGGTCGGTCGGTCAGTCAGTCAGTCAGTCAGTCAGTCAGTCAGTCAGTCAGTCAGTCAGTCAGTCAGTTAGTCAGTCAGTCAGTCAGTCAGTTAGTCAGTTAGTCAGCTACTCAGTCAGTCAGTCAGTCAGTCAGTCAGTCAGTCAGTCAGTCAGTCAGTCAGTCAGTCAGTCAGTCAGTCAGTCAGTCAGTCAGTCAGTCAGTCAGTCTGCCAGTAGGTCAGCCAGTCAGTCAGTAGGTCAGCCAGTCAGTCAGTAGGTCATTCTGTCAATCTGTGGGTCAGCCAGTCCGTCATTAGGTCATTCAGCAGTCATAAGGTCAGTCAGTCAGTCAGTCAGTCAGTCAGCTAGTCAGTCAGCTAGTCAGCTAGTTAGTCAGCTAGTCACTCAGTCTGTCAGACAGCTAGTCACTCAGTAGGTTGGTCAGTCAGTCGGTCTTACCGTCGGTCGGTCAGTCAGTCACTCAGTCTGTCAGACAGCTAGTCACTCAGTCTGTCAGACATCTACTCACTCAGTCAGTCAGTATGTCAGCCAGTCAGTCAGTCAGTAAATCAGTCAGTCAGTCACAGTCAGTGAGTCAGTCACAGTAAGTGAGTCAGTCACAGTCAGTGAGTCAGTCAGTGAGTCAGTCACAGTCAGTGAGTCAGTCTGTGAGTCAGTCAGTCATTCAGTCAGTAGGTCAGTCAGTCTGTCTCTCAGTCAGTAGGTCAGTCTGTCAGTAGGTCTTTCAGTAGGTCAGTCATTTGGTCGATCGATCAGTCAGTCAGTTAGTCAGTCTGCCAGTAGGTCAGCCAGTCAGTCAGTAGGTCATTCTGTCAGTCAGTGGGTCAGCCAGTCCGTCATTAGGTCATTCAGCAGTCACTAGGTCAGCCAATCTGTAAGTCAGTAAGTTAGTTGGTCAGTCAGCTAATCACTCAGACTGTAAGACAGCTAGTCACTCAGTCTGTCAGACAGCTAGTCACCCAGTCAGTCAGTCAGACAGCTAGTCACTCAGTCTGTCAGACAGCTAGTTACTCAGTCAGTCAGTAGGTCAGCCAGTCAGTCAGTCAGTAGGTCAACCAGTTAGCAGGTCAAGAGATCAGTCAGTCAGTCAGTAGATCAGCCAGTCAGTCAGTAGGTCAATTTGTCATTCAGTGGGTCAGTCAGTCTGTCTTTAGGTCATCAAGTCTGTCAGTCAGCCAGTCACTCAGTAGGTCAGTCAGTTGCTCAGCCTGTCATTCACTGAGCCAGTCAGTCAGTCACTGAGTCAGTCAGTCTGTCGGTGGGTGGGTCAGTCACTGAGTCAGTCAGTCTGTCGGTGGGTGGGTCGGTCTGTGGGTGGGTCGGTCTGTGGGTGGGTCAGTCGGTCGGTCAGTCGGTCGGTCGGTCGGTCGGTCGGTCGGTCGGTCGGGTCGGGTCGGGTCGGGTCGGGTCGGGTCGGGTCGGGTCGGGTCGGGTCGGTCGGGTCGGGTCGGGTCGGGTCGGGTCGGGTCGGTCGGTCGGTCGGTCGGTCGGTCGGTCGGTCGGTCGGTCGGTCGGTCGGTCGGTCGGTCGGTCGGTCGGTCGGTCGGTCGGTCGGTCAGTCAGTCAGTCAGTCAGTCAGTCAGTCAGTCAGTCAGTCAGTCAGTCAGTCAGTTAGTCAGTCAGTCAGTCAGTCAGTTAGTTAGTCAGTTAGTCAGCTACTCAGTCAGTCAGTCAGTCAGTCAGTCAGTCAGTCAGTCAGTCAGTCAGTCAGTCAGTCAGTCAGTCAGTCAGTCAGTCAGTCAGTCAGTCAGTCAGTCAGTCAGTCAGTCTGCCAGTAGGTCAGCCAGTCAGTCAGTAGGTCAGCCAGTCAGTCAGTAGGTCATTCTGTCAGTCTGTGGGTCAGCCAGTCCGTCATTAGGTCATTCAGCAGTCATAAGGTCAGTCAGTCAGTCAGTCAGTCAGTCAGCTAGTCAGTCAGCTAGTCAGCTAGTTAGTCAGCTAGTCACTCAGTCTGTCAGACAGCTAGTCACTCAGTAGGTTGGTCAGTCAGTCGGTCTTACCGTCGGTCGGTCAGTCAGTCACTCAGTCTGTCAGACAGCTAGTCACTCAGTCTGTCAGACATCTACTCACTCAGTCAGTCAGTATGTCAGCCAGTCAGTCAGTCAGTAAATCAGTCAGTCAGTCACAGTCAGTGAGTCAGTCACAGTAAGTGAGTCAGTCACAGTCAGTGAGTCAGTCAGTGAGTCAGTCACAGTCAGTGAGTCAGTCTGTGAGTCAGTCAGTCATTCAGTCAGTAGGTCAGTCAGTCTGTCTCTCAGTCAGTAGGTCAGTCTGTCAGTAGGTCTTTCAGTAGGTCAGTCATTTGGTCGATCGATCAGTCAGTCAGTAAGTCAGTCTGCCTGTAGGTCAGCCAGTCAGTCAGTAGGTCATTCTGTCAGTCAGTGGGTCAGCCAGTCCGTCATTAGGTCATTCAGCAGTCACTAGGTCAGCCAATCTGTAAGTCAGTCAGTTAGTTGGTCAGTCAGCTAATCACTCAGACTGTAAGACAGCTAGTCACTCAGTCTGTCAGACAGCTAGTCACCCAGTCAGTCAGTCAGACAGCTAGTCACTCAGTCTGTCAGACAGCTAGTCACTCAGTCAGTCAGTAGGTCAGCCAGTCAGTCAGTCAGTAGGTCAACCAGTTAGCAGGTCAAGAGATCAGTCAGTCAGTCAGTAGATCAGCCAGTCAGTCAGTAGGTCAATTTGTCATTCAGTGGGTCAGTCAGTCTGTCTTTAGGTCATCAAGTCTGTCAGTCAGCCAGTCACTCAGTAGGTCAGTCAGTTGCTCAGCCTGTCATTCACTGAGCCAGTCAGTCAGTCACTGAGTCAGTCAGTCTGTCGGTGGGTGGGTCAGTCACTGAGTCAGTCAGTCTGTCGGTGGGTGGGTCGGTCTGTGGGTGGGTCGGTCTGTGGGTGGGTCAGTCGGTCGGTCGGTCGGTCGGTCGGTCGGTCGGTCGGTCGGTCGGTCGGTCGGTCGGTCGGTCGGGTCGGGTCGGGTCGGGTCGGGTCGGGTCGGGTCGGGTCGGGTCGGGTCGGGTCGGGTCGGGTCGGGTCGGGTCGGGTCGGGTCGGGTCGGGTCGGGTCGGTCGGTCGGTCGGTCGGTCGGTCGGTCGGTCGGTCGGTCGGTCGGTCGGTCGGTCGGTCAGTCAGTCAGTCAGTCAGTCAGTCAGTCAGTCGGTCAGTCAGTCAGTTAGTCAGTCAGTCAGTCAGTCAGTTAGTCAGTTAGTCAGTCAGTCAGTCTGCCAGTAGGTCAGCCAGTCAGTCAGTAGGTCATTCTGTCAGTCAGTGGGTCAGCCAGTCCGTCATTAGGTCATTCAGCAGTCACTAGGTCAGCCAATCTGTAAGTCAGTCAGTTAGTTGGTCAGTCAGCTAATCACTCAGACTGTAAGACAGCTAGTCACTCAGTCTGTCAGACAGCTAGTCACCCACTCAGTCAGTCAGACAGCTAGTCACTCAGTCTGTCAGACAGCTAGTCACTCAGTCAGTCAGTAGGTCAGCCAGTCAGTCAGTCAGTAGGTCAACCAGTTAGCAGGTCAAGAGATCAGTCAGTCAGTCAGTAGATCAGCCAGTCAGTCAGTAGGTCAATTTGTCATTCAGTGGGTCAGTCAGTCTGTCTTTAGGTCATCAAGTCTGTCAGTCAGCCAGTCACTCAGTAGGTCAGTCAGTTGCTCAGCCTGTCATTCACTGAGCCAGTCAGTCAGTCAATGAGTCAGTCAGTCTGTCGGTGGGTGGGTCAGTCACTGAGTCAGTCAGTCTGTCGGTGGGTGGGTCGGTCTGTGGGTGGGTCGGTCTGTGGGTGGGTCAGTCGGTCGGTCGGTCGGTCGGTCGGTCGGTCGGTCGGTCGGTCGGGTCGGGTCGGGTCGGGTTGGGTCGGGTCGGGTCGGGTCGGGTCGGGTCGGGTCGGGTCGGTCGGTCGGTCGGTCGGTCGGTCGGTCGGTCGGTCGGTCGGTCGGTCGGTCGGTCGGTCGGTCAGTCAGTCAGTCAGTCAGTCAGTCAGTCAGTCAGTCAGTCAGTCAGTCAGTCAGTCAGTCAGTTAATCAGTCAGTCAGTCAGTCAGTTAGTCAGTTAGTCAGCTACTCAGTCAGTCAGTCAGTCAGTCAGTCAGTCAGTCAGTCAGTCAGTCAGTCAGTCAGTCAGTCAGTCAGTCAGTCAGTCAGTCAGTCAGTCAGTCAGTCAGTCCGTCAGTCAGTCAGTCAGTCTGCCAGTAGGTCAGTCAGTCTGCCAGTAGGTCAGCCAGTCAGTCAGTAGGTCATTCTGTCAGTCTGTGGGTCAGCCAGTCCGTCATTAGGTCATTCAGCAGTCACTAGGTCAGCCAATCTGTAAGTCAGTCAGTTAGTTGGTCAGTCAGCTAATCACTCAGACTGTAAGACAGCTAGTCACTCAGTCTGTCAGACAGCTAGTCACCCAGTCAGTCAGTCAGTCAGACAGCTAGTCACTCAGTCTGTCAGACAGCTAGGCACTCAGTCAGTCAGTAGGTCAGCCAGTCAGTCAGTCAGTAGGTCAACCAGTTAGCAGGTCAAGAGATCAGTCAGTCAGTCAGTAGATCAGCCAGTCAGTCAGTAGGTCAATTTGTCATTCAGTGGGTCAGTCAGTCTGTCTTTAGGTCATCAAGTCTGTCAGTCAGCCAGTCACTCAGTAGGTCAGTCAGTTGCTCAGCCTGTCATTCACTGAGCCAGTCAGTCAGTCACTGAGTCAGTCAGTCTGTCGGTGGGTGGGTCAGTCACTGAGTCAGTCAGTCTGTCGGTGGGTGGGTCGGTCTGTGGGTGGGTCGGTCTGTGGGTGGGTCGGTCTGTGGGTGGGTCAGTCGGTCGGTCGGTCGGTCGGTCGGTCGGTCGGTCGGGTCGGGTCGGGTCGGGTCGGGTCGGGTCGGGTCGGGTCGGGTCGGGTCGGGTCGGGTCGGTCGGTCGGTCGGTCGGTCGGTCGGTCGGTCGGTCGGTCGGTCGGTCGGTCGGTCGGTCGGTCGGTCGGTCGGTCGGTCGGTCGGTCGGTCAGTCAGTCAGTCAGTCAGTCAGTCAGTCAGTCAGTCAGTCAGTCAGTCAGTCAGTTAGTCAGTCAGTCAGTCAGTCAGTTAGTCAGTTAGTCAGCTACTCAGTCAGTCAGTCAGTCAGTCAGTCAGTCAGTCAGTCAGTCAGTCAGTCAGTCAGTCAGTCAGTCAGTCAGTCAGTCAGTCAGTCAGTCAGTCAGTCAGTCAGTCAGTCAGTCAGTCAGTCAGTCAGTCAGTCAGTCAGTCAGTCAGTCAGTCAGTCAGTCAGTCTGCCAGTAGGTCAGCCAGTCAGTCAGTAGGTCATTCTGTCAGTCTGTGGGTCAGCCAGTCCGTCATTAGGTCATTCAGCAGTCATAAGGTCAGTCAGTCAGTCAGTCAGTCAGTCAGCTAGTCAGTCAGCTAGTCAGCTAGTTAGTCAGCTAGTCACTCAGTCTGTCAGACAGCTAGTCACTCAGTAGGTTGGTCAGTCAGTCGGTCTTACCGTCGGTCGGTCAGTCAGTCACTCAGTCTGTCAGACAGCTAGTCACTCAGTCTGTCAGACATCTACTCACTCAGTCAGTCAGTATGTCAGCCAGTCAGTCAGTCAGTAAATCAGTCAGTCAGTCACAGTCAGTGAGTCAGTCACAGTAAGTGAGTCAGTCACAGTCAGTGAGTCAGTCAGTGAGTCAGTCACAGTCAGTGAGTCAGTCTGTGAGTCAGTCAGTCATTCAGTCAGTAGGTCAGTCAGTCTGTCTCTCAGTCAGTAGGTCAGTCTGTCAGTAGGTCTTTCAGTAGGTCAGTCATTTGGTCGATCGATCAGTCAGTCAGTTAGTCAGTCTGCCAGTAGGTCAGCCAGTCAGTCAGTAGGTCATTCTGTCAGTCAGTGGGTCAGCCAGTCCGTCATTAGGTCATTCAGCAGTCACTAGGTCAGCCAATCTGTAAGTCAGTCAGTTAGTTGGTCAGTCAGCTAATCACTCAGACTGTAAGACAGCTAGTCACTCAGTCTGTCAGACAGCTAGTCACCCAGTCAGTCAGTCAGACAGCTAGTCACTCAGTCTGTCAGACAGCTAGTCACTCAGTCAGTCAGTAGGTCAGCCAGTCAGTCAGTCAGTAGGTCAACCAGTTAGCAGGTCAAGAGATCAGTCAGTCAGTCAGTAGATCAGCCAGTCAGTCAGTAGGTCAATTTGTCATTCAGTGGGTCAGTCAGTCTGTCTTTAGGTCATCAAGTCTGTCAGTCAGCCAGTCACTCAGTAGGTCAGTCAGTTGCTCAGCCTGTCATTCACTGAGCCAGTCAGTCAGTCACTGAGTCAGTCAGTCTGTCGGTGGGTGGGTCAGTCACTGAGTCAGTCAGTCTGTCGGTGGATGGGTCGGTCTGTGGGTGGGTCGGTCTGTGGGTGGGTCAGTCGGTCGGTCGGTCGGTCGGTCGGTCGGGTCGGGTCGGGTCGGGTCGGGTCGGGTCGGGTCGGGTCGGGTCGGGTCGGGTCGGGTCGGTCGGTCGGTCGGTCGGTCGGTCGGTCGGTCGGTCGGTCGGTCGGTCGGTCGGTCGGTCGGTCGGTCGGTCGGTCGGTCAGTCAGTCAGTCAGTCAGTCAGTCAGTCAGTCAGTCAGTCAGTCAGTCAGTTAGTCAGTCAGTCAGTCAGTCAGTTAGTCAGTTAGTCAGCTACTCAGTCAGTCAGTCAGTCAGTCAGTCAGTCAGTCAGTCAGTCACAGTCAGTGAGTCAGTCACAGTAAGTGAGTCAGTCACAGTCAGTGAGTCAGTCAGTGAGTCAGTCACAGTCAGTGAGTCAGTCTGTGAGTCAGTCAGTCATTCAGTCAGTAGGTCAGTCAGTCTGTCTCTCAGTCAGTAGGTCAGTCTGTCAGTAGGTCTTTCAGTAGGTCAGTCATTTGGTCGATCGATCAGTCAGTCAGTTAGTCAGTCTGCCAGTAGGTCAGCCAGTCAGTCAGTAGGTCATTCTGTCAGTCTGTGGGTCAGCCAGTCCGTCATTAGGTCATTCAGCAGTCATAAGGTCAGTCAGTCAGTCAGTCAGTCAGCTAGTCAGTCAGCTAGTCAGCTAGTTAGTCAGCTAGTCACTCAGTCTGTCAGACAGCTAGTCACTCATTAGGTTGGTCAGTCAGTCGGTCTTACCGTCGGTCGGTCAGTCAGTCACTCAGTCTGTCAGACAGCTAGTCACTCAGTCTGTCAGACATCTACTCACTCAGTCAGTCAGTATGTCAGCCAGTCAGTCAGTCAGTAAATCAGTCAGTCAGTCACAGTCAGTGAGTCAGTCACAGTAAGTGAGTCAGTCACAGTCAGTGAGTCAGTCAGTGAGACAGTCACAGTCAGTGAGTCAGTCTGTGAGTCAGTCAGTCATTCAGTCAGTAGGTCAGTCAGTCTGTCTCTCAGTCAGTAGGTCATTCTGTCAGTAGGTCTTTCAGTAGGTCAGTCATTTGGTCGATCGATCAGTCAGTCAGTTAGTCAGTCTGCCAGTAGGTCAGCCAGTCAGTCAGTAGGTCATTCTGTCAGTCAGTGGGTCAGCCAATCCGTCATAAGGTCATTCAGCAGTCACTAGGTCAGCGAATCTGTAAGTCAGTCAGTTAGTTGGTCAGTCAGCTAATCACTCAGACTGTAAGACAGCTAGTCACTCAGTCTGTCAGACAGCTAGTCACCCAGTCAGTCAGTCAGACAGCTAGTCACTCAGTCTGTCAGACAGCTAGTCACTCAGTCAGTCAGTAGGTCAGCCAGTCAGTCAGTCAGTAGGTCAACCAGTTAGCAGGTCAAGAGATCAGTCAGTCAGTCAGTAGATCAGCCAGTCAGTCAGTAGGTCAATTTGTCATTCAGTGGGTCAGTCAGTCTGTCTTTAGGTCATCAAGTCTGTCAGTCAGCCAGTCACTCAGTAGGTCAGTCAGTTGCTCAGCCTGTCATTCACTGAGCCAGTCAGTCAGTCACTGAGTCAGTCAGTCTGTCGGTGGGTGGGTCAGTCACTGAGTCAGTCAGTCTGTCGGTGGATGGGTCGGTCTGTGGGTGGGTCGGTCTGTGGGTGGGTCAGTCGGTCGGTCGGTCGGTCGGTCGGTCGGTCGGGTCGGGTCGGGTCGGGTCGGGTCGGGTCGGGTCGGGTCGGGTCGGGTCGGTCGGTCGGTCGGTCGGTCGGTCGGTCGGTCGGTCGGTCGGTCGGTCGGTCGGTCGGTCGGTCGGTCGGTCGGTCGGTCAGTCAGTCAGTCAGTCAGTCAGTCAGTCAGTCAGTCAGTCAGTCAGTCAGTTAGTCAGTCAGTCAGTCAGTTAGTCAGTTAGTCAGCTACTAAGTCAGTCAGTCAGTCAGTCAGTCAGTCAGTCAGTCAGTCAGTCAGTCAGTCAGTCAGTCAGTCAGTCAGTCAGTCAGTCAGTCAGTCAGTCAGTCAGTCTGCCAGTAGGTCAGCCAGTCAGTCAGTAGGTCAGCCAGTCAGTCAGTAGGTCATTCTGTCAGTCTGTGGGTCAGCCAGTCCGTCATTAGGTCATTCAGCAGTCATAAGGTCAGTCAGTCAGTCAGTCAGTCAGTCAGCTAGTCAGTCAGCTAGTCAGCTAGTTAGTCAGCTAGTCACTCAGTCTGTCAGACAGCTAGTCACTCATTAGGTTGGTCAGTCAGTCGGTCTTACCGTCGGTCGGTCAGTCAGTCACTCAGTCTGTCAGACAGCTAGTCACTCAGTCTGTCAGACATCTACTCACTCAGTCAGTCAGTATGTCAGCCAGTCAGTCAGTCAGTAAATCAGTCAGTCAGTCACAGTCAGTGAGTCAGTCACAGTAAGTGAGTCAGTCACAGTCAGTGAGTCAGTCAGTGAGTCAGTCACAGTCAGTGAGTCAGTCTGTGAGTCAGTCAGTCATTCAGTCAGTAGGTCAGTCAGTCTGTCTCTCAGTCAGTAGGTCAGTCTGTCAGTAGGTCTTTCAGTAGGTCAGTCATTTGGTCGATCGATCAGTCAGTCAGTTAGTCAGTCTGCCAGTAGGTCAGCCAGTCAGTCAGTAGGTCATTCTGTCAGTCAGTGGGTCAGCCAATCCGTCATTAGGTCATTCAGCAGTCACTAGGTCAGCCAATCTGTAAGTCAGTCAGTTAGTTGGTCAGTCAGCTAATCACTCAGACTGTAAGACAGCTAGTCACTCAGTCTGTCAGACAGCTAGTCACCCAGTCAGTCAGTCAGACAGCTAGTCACTCAGTCTGTCAGACAGCTAGTCACTCAGTCAGTCAGTAGGTCAGCCAGTCAGTCAGTCAGTAGGTCAACCAGTTAGCAGGTCAAGAGATCAGTCAGTCAGTCAGTAGATCAGCCAGTCAGTCAGTAGGTCAATTTGTCATTCAGTGGGTCAGTCAGTCTGTCTTTAGGTCATCAAGTCTGTCAGTCAGCCAGTCACTCAGTAGGTCAGTCAGTTGCTCAGCCTGTCATTCACTGAGCCAGTCAGTCAGTCACTGAGTCAGTCAGTCTGTCGGTGGGTGGGTCAGTCACTGAGTCAGTCAGTCTGTCGGTGGGTGGGTCGGTCTGTGGGTGGGTCGGTCTGTGGGTGGGTCAGTCGGTCGGTCGGTCGGTCGGTCGGTCGGTCGGTCGGTCGGTCGGTCGGGTCGGGTCTGGTCGGGTCTGGTCGGGTCTGGTTGGGTCGGGTCGGGTCGGGTCGGGTCGGGTCGGGTCGGGTCGGGTCGGGTCGGGTCGGGTCGGGTCGGGTCGGTCGGGTCGGTCGGTCGGTCGGTCGGTCGGTCGGTCGGTCGGTCGGTCGGTCGGTCAGTCAGTCAGTCAGTCAGTCAGTCAGTCAGTCAGTCAGTCAGTCAGTCAGTTAGTCAGTCAGTCAGTCAGTCAGTTAGTCAGTTAGTCAGTCAGTCAGTCTGCCAGTAGGTCAGCCAGTCAGTCAGTAGGTCATTCTGTCAGTCAGTGGGTCAGCCAGTCCGTCATTAGGTCATTCAGCAGTCACTAGGTCAGCCAATCTGTAAGTCAGTCAGTTAGTTGGTCAGTCAGCTAATCACTCAGGCTGTAAGACAGCTAGTCACTCAGTCTGTCAGACAGCTAGTCACCCAGTCAGTCAGTCAGACAGCTAGTCACTCAGTCTGTCAGACAGCTAGTCACTCAGTCAGTCAGTAGGTCAGCCAGTCAGTCAGTCAGTAGGTCAACCAGTTAGCAGGTCAAGAGATCAGTCAGTCAGTCAGTAGATCAGCCAGTCAGTCAGTAGGTCAATTTGTCATTCAGTGGGTCAGTCAGTCTGTCTTTAGGTCATCAAGTCTGTCAGTCAGCCAGTCACTCAGTAGGTCAGTCAGTTGCTCAGCCTGTCATTCACTGAGCCAGTCAGTCAGTCACTGAGTCAGTCAGTCTGTCGGTGGGTGGGTCAGTCACTGAGTCAGTCAGTCTGTCGGTGGGTGGGTCGGTCTGTGGGTGGGTCGGTCTGTGGGTGGGTCAGTCGGTCGGTCGGTCGGTCGGTCGGTCGGTCGGTCGGTCGGTCGGTCGGTCGGTCGGTCGGTCGGGTCGGGTCGGGTCGGGTCGGGTCGGGTCGGGTCGGGTCGGGTCGGGTCGGGTCGGGTCGGGTCGGGTCGGGTCGGGTCGGTCGGTCGGTCGGTCGGTCGGTCGGTCGGTCGGTCGGTCGGTCGGTCGGTCAGTCAGTCAGTCAGTCAGTCAGTCAGTCAGTCAGTCAGTCAGTCAGTCAGTCAGTTAGTCAGTCAGTCAGTCAGTCAGTTAGTCAGTTAGTCAGCTACTCAGTCAGTCAGTCAGTCAGTCAGTCAGTCAGTCAGTCAGTCAGTCAGTCAGTCAGTCAGTCAGTCAGTCAGTCAGTCAGTCAGTCAGTCAGTCAGTCAGTCAGTCAGTCAGTCAGTCAGTCAGTCAGTCAGTCAGTCAGTCAGTCAGTCAGTCAGTCAGTCAGTCAGTCTGCCAGTAGGTCAGCCAGTCAGTCAGTAGGTCAGCCAGTCAGTCAGTAGGTCATTCTGTCAGTCTGTGGGTCAGCCAGTCCGTCATTAGGTCATTCAGCAGTCGTAAGGTCAGTCAGTCAGTCAGTCAGTCAGTCAGCTAGTCAGTCAGCTAGTCAGCTAGTTAGTCAGCTAGTCACTCAGTCTGTCAGACAGCTAGTCACTCAGTAGGTTGGTCAGTCAGTCGGTCTTACCGTCGGTCGGTCAGTCAGTCACTCAGTCTGTCAGACAGCTAGTCCACTCAGTCCTGTCAGACATCTACTCACTCAGTCAGTCAGTATGTCAGCCAGTCAGTCAGTCAGTAAATCAGTCAGTCAATCACAGTCAGTGAGTCAGTCACATTAAGTGAGTCAGTCACAGTCAGTGAGTCAGTCAGTGAGTCCAGTCACAGTCAGTGAGTCAGTCTGTGAGTCAGTCAGTTCATTCAGTCAGTAGGTCAGTCAGTCTGTCTCTCAGTCAGTAGGTCAGTCTGTCAGTAGGTCTTTTCAGTAGGTCAGTCATTTGGTCGATCGATCAGTCAGTCAGTTAGTCAGTCTGCCAGTAGGTCAGCCAGTCAGTCAGTAGGTCATTCTGTCAGTCAGTGGGTCAGCCAGTCCGTCATTAGGTCATTCAGCAGTCACTAGGTCAGCCAATCTGTAAGTCAGTCAGTTAGTTGGTCAGTCAGCTAATCACTCAGACTGTAAGACAGCTAGTCACTCAGTCTGTCAGACAGCTAGTCACCCAGTCAGTCAGTCAGACAGCTAGTCACTCAGTCTGTCAGACAGCTAGTCACTCAGTCAGTCAGTAGGTCAGCCAGTCAGTCAGTCAGTAGGTCAACCAGTTAGCAGGTCAAGAGATCAGTCAGTCAGTCAGTAGATCAGCCAGTCAGTCAGTAGGTCAATTTGTCATTCAGTGGGTCAGTCAGTCTGTCTTTAGGTCATCAAGTCTGTCAGTCA